>PVJA010033181.1:0-23377 GCA_004027025.1 Myocastor coypus | reverse complement strand
AGAGAAGCATAAATATGATTCTGACATTGAGTAGGTTGTCAGTTTTTTTTGTGTCACAACTAATAAAGTAATTATGTCTAGCAGCTGAGGAACACAGGATCCTGAATTCAGTACCTGGTTCCTAAAAACAACAACAACAACAGCTACAACTTCTGTCTATGTAGCTTGTGAAGCAAAGAGCTTACCTCTAGCAGAGTGCTGTAGGGCCAGGGTCATGGCGCACAGCTGGGTTGTGCTGGGAGAACATTGAAGCTGCATGCAGAGCAAGCTGAAGGGAGCTTTCCCTAAACCACCCATGTTCGCAGCAGTATCACAAAACCTCCCTTAGCCCTTCTGAGAGGCATAACCTCATAACATACCTTCCCCCAGGCTCTGTCCTTAAACATTGCACCACTTCAACTCACATAGTGCTGTAGGCCACACCCGCAATGCATGGAACTCAGAGTGACGCATCTATCCAAGCCTAGGAAGCATGAGTCTGCAAAAGCACAAAACGACAGATGAGGAAAGGCAAAACAAAAATTATTTAGTAGAGAGTCGGAGAGAATAAAATAAAATCTTATAAACTTTAGTTTGTATCCTGTTTTGAACTAAGCATCAGTTGAATGCGGAAATCTACAAAATTCTGCATTTGTATCTATACATAGATATGAATAAACATATATACATATGTAAATAAATATAGGAGATCATTAGATTGTAGTTATGATTTTAATCTTTTAAAAAATAGTTAAACCAAGTGTTACACTTTATGTCTAGTTGCCCCTCCAAAGCCTCATGTAGTCATTGGGCGGGGACTTCTAGAGTTTGAGACTTGATCCATGATCCCTGGGATTATGGGTTTTAGTACTGATGGGATTATGGGTTGAAGTACTTCTGGGATTATGGGTGTAGCCTAAGGTGGGGGCTAAGGCAGAGAGCCTGAATGTAATATAAAGAGACAGAGAGACAGACTCGGGCTGTTGCTGTTGCTCTGCTGCCATGATTGGTTGGCTACCTCTGCCGCCATTTTGTTGCTGTTCCGCCGCCATGAACTGGATGCTCTCTACTCTGTTCCACTCAGCCTTGGGCCAGCCGAATATGGACTGAAACCTCCACAAACTGTGAGCTAAATAAACCTTTCCTTCCTTCATTTTGAGTGTTGGGTATTTGTCCCAGGAACTACTAAAAAGTAACTAATGCACCACATAATCTCTTGCTAAACTAAGGATAGTGTGTTTCAAAATGTAGTGATGCCTGCAGCCCTTCTTTTTCTGTAAGTTTTCGTCAATAAACTTATATTCTTAACCCTCCAGAAGAGAAGCTTAGTGATACTATTACTCCATAACATAGGTACTTGAGCTAAACATCACTATCTTTGTGAATGTTAAACAACTTAAACTGAACTTGGAAACAGTACATTCCACCAAACACTGACAATATAATAAAACTCTATGGAGTGCGATAAAAGCATTTACACATTTTATACAGAAATTTAGAAATCTAAGCATATACAAGATACTTTGACCGTAGCCCTTCAAGGTCAGTGAGGACTCAGGACACAGGAGAACCTGTGCTATACCATCCTCTAACTCAATTTTTATCCAAATTTCCTTTCATGGAGATAATGGAGCCACAGAGGAAAGGGATGGGTGATGTATAGTGTGCCTAGGAAGAGTCACGTAGAGAGAAAACATTCTCTTCAGCTTTAACAAAGAGCAAACTTGTCAAGCAATGTCCATGACTCATTCAGATGGCTGACACTGACAACAGTTCTACAAAGCACAGTACATGGTTTCAAGGTAAATCCTGCAGGGATTTGACTGACCTTGGGAGATGCAAAGGTTACATGTTTTGTTACACAGCTCTTGTTTTGACTTGTTCTTAACCACCCAGCAGAGTAGTTTCACCATGAGGCAGAAAATATAAAGCTAGATTACTATGCTGAGCTGTAAATGACAAAAATCAACAACTTCTGATATTGCCAGTTCTGCCAATAACCCACTGTGATTAGGGAACATTGGATTATGTATAGAACTAGTTTCTCTTAGTTGAATGAGAAGAAACTTTTTGTACCAATAATGATTAGAAAAGTTCTCATCTATGAGGATATATATATATATATATATATATATATATATATGATGAGAAATGATGATACATTGTCCATCCAAAAGTCAAGCCTTATTCGAATCACAAACTAATGGACTTCAGATTGATAAACATAAAAAATTAAAGAAAAATGTCAATATCTGATTCAATCAGTTCAATAACAATACACGAGTTTGCTAAACTGTTATTTGTCTAATAATTGATACAACCTCAAAATATAGAAGACAAGCCGGGTGTGGTGGTGCACGCCTGTAATCCCAGCACTCGGGAGGCTGAGGCAGGAGGATTGGTACGAGTTCGAGACCAGCCTGGGCTGCAAAAGTGAGCTCAGGACCAGCCTCAACTGCATAGCGAGACCCTGTCTCAAAAAGACAAAAAAAAAAAGAAGACAAATCATATGCAATTCCTGAGAAATTTCAAGGAAAATTCAAACTCAAATTAACCATGATAATGAAGTATAATATTCTCAGAAAGGAAATGAAAAGGATTAAATGAAAGAAAACCAAAGACATATATAGATATTTTGAACAAAAGACGTACAGGAGCACAATATCACCAAACAAGAATCTTTTTAAGAAAAAAAAAATATGTGCCATCACATTAAAGTTCTTGGTATTTTGAGGAATATGTGTAATAGTATCATGTGCTACATTTCAATTAAATGTACAAATCTGAAGAAATTAAAAAAAAACTTATCATGAGTGAGAATAATAAAGATCTATAAATTATATCTTAAATATAGTAAAATTACGCATTAAATAAGTACAATAATCACATAATCATATATTATATATTTATTGTGTGATTATAACTATAATAATGATTATAATTATAACTACAATGTATTAAATAGTTTGTAATGTTAAATGAATAATGGATAATTAAAAGCATTTAATAAAAACTGATTTAAAAATCTACATGTTTTGTTTGAGTGTGGTGTTGGGTGCCTGTAATCGCAGCACTTGTGAGGGTGAAAACAGGGGGATCACTGCAAGCCTGATCCATGCAGTAACTCCCTGATCACCCTATAGACCCTGTACCAAATCTAAAAATAGCTTATATTTTATGTGGAATGGTGCAAAGCAAACATTACTGAAATTTGGTCATAAACTTATGTCTTACAAAGTTAAAAAGAATTAAAATCACAAAAATAAACACAGAGGTAATCTTAACTACAAAAGCATTCTTAAGATGGAGGAAAATAGAGTAGGTACGAGTATGTTATTTGAGAAGCAGCCATGTGTGGCAATGCCTTGATCAGAATCATGAGGAGATTTGAAAAGAAGACCATTGGTAATTCTTAGAAGGGTGATATATAGTTTAAAATGTTAGCAAAGACAAGAAGCACTTTTTTTTCTGTCTTTTGTTATCTTTGAAATGATGAATGAAATGAACACTTAAAAGGAAAATAAAGGCTGGAGATACCTTAGTGCTCTAAGCAGCTGCCTGGCGAGCTCAAATAACTGGGTTTGATATGCAGTACTGAATCTCATGCCAGCCTGGGAAACCCTGGCAAGACATGCTGCCACCCAAATCATGTGTGCTGGGTCAAGCCTGTGATCCCCACGCTGAGGATGCTGAGGCAAGTGGATCACTGAGTTCAAGTTGTGTAGTGAGACCCAGTAGCACATAAGTAAATAAATAAAAGATGAAAAAGAAGTGAAGCAAAGCTTGAGTCATGCTCAGTAATTAGGTGAAGAAAGGTGAAGCATGATCCACTATTGTAAGCAGATATAGAAAACTTTCTAGCTTTGGGGTCCCTGGAAAACAAAGTCTGTGTCTTTCTTCTCTGTCTCCAAAACTGCCAGGGTCCTAATGAGGAGTGCTCCAATCTGGAGAAGATCCAAGCAGAGCAGTTATTATTTTCTTTTGTTTTGTTTTGTTTCACACAGTGATGGATTTGATAGAGTCTCATAGAAGATGTAGCATTCAATACGCATCATCTGAATTGAGGTAGATATACGATTAAAGATACAAAAACCTAGACAGAAACGTTGAGCCTTGGCGCATTTACAGGAACTCTGAAGTCACATTATTTGTACACTGAAGCTGCAACAGTAAGGCTATAGAGTGTAAGTAGTGAAAAGCAGACCTCTCAGTACTGAAGAATTTACAATGAAGTAAAAGGTGAAGCTAAAACAAATCCTAAGGTGTGAGGCTGAAGCTAAAGCTGCCAATTTAGACTCAGTGAAAATACCCAGACAGCAGTCCCTTGTCTCTAGTCCGTTTTGTCTCCTGTGGTTTCAGTTATTTGTGGTCAACTAAAGCCTGAAAATATTAAACAGAAGATTCTAGACATTTCATGAGCTTCAAATCATATATCCTTCTGAGTGTCAATAACCAGATCTCCCCCACTTTTTCCTGGACATGAGTCATCCTATAGTCCAGTGCAAGGTCCATCCTCTGCACTGCACACCTGTCAGTCACTTGGCCATCTAGGTTGCTGAACTAACTAGTGCAGTATGGTAGTGCTTGTGGACAAGGAAAACTTATCTTACTCAATGATGTCCCCAAAACAGATGAATTGTTGTGCTGGCCATTCAGATTTATGAATGAGATGCTAAGAATAGCATCCTGCAAGTAAAAAACATAAACACTTTTAATAAATTTAAAGATAATTGTACATTGATGTAGTCATATGGTCATACAGTTATACCTCAGCCCTGGACCACTTTGGAACTTGTCAGATTTGATACTCATCTAATTTTGATAAGACAATTTGTCACTATCATCATTTATTTGTTTATTCACTCATTTTTATGGCTGGCTCAGCCCACCCCGAGGGCAGGGCTGGCGCAGCATGTGGTGCCGAGGATCGAACCGCGGTCCCTGAAGCCGCCCATGCTTTCCCAAGCAGGCGCTTTAGACCACTGAGCCATCCCACCGGGCCCTATCATCATCTATTTGATACTGAAGCAAAAACTAGAACATGCCTGCTTATCATTTCAGCCAAAACAATGCGTCTGGCACTTGTGAGTTTTGTATGCATTGCACCTCTCAGAGCAAATTCATGACAAGCCCCAAAGCATCACTGTACATAATAATTGTCCTATATTTTAATTATTGCTATCACTTTGTTAGTTTCTGATCTTTAAATTAAGCTTTATCATAGATATTCATGAAAACATGGTTCCATATGGTCCATCTATTATAAGCACGAAAGTATAGGGAAAGTGTGATATGCTTAAGGTTTCGACTATTGACTAGGGTTTATATAACAGAACTGCCAGGGATGGGAGGACCTGCTAATTACATACACAAAGCGAAAGAAGCTGAAATAGAAATGGGTCCATGTGGATATTACTTTAATATGTATATGCATAATAATATATTATAATGTATAGACATGATACGTAATATACAACAAATGCATGTAAATATATGAGTTACAGCTAGTGAAAAGAATTAGAAGCAGGAGTATCCTGCACTTAGGAGCATACCCTGCACTCAGACCTTAAAATGCCTTATTGTTTACCTAATTAGAAGGTACCAGAAATTAAGGCAAACATCACTATGTCTAACTCTGCCTTGCTCTTGTTATTAACGCAGTCTCCAACGTAGCTCTGAAAATCTGTAGACAATATCAAGTTGAAGACCCTTTCATTCCTTAACTGATATTTCAAAGTGGCGTGGACTTTATAGAAGAAATCATGAAAAATATGATGAAAGGCAAAAATGTACTGAGGAATTGTTACAAAGGAGGGATTACAGGTCTATCTATCTATCTACTTATCTTTCTATGTGTCTGTTTGTCTATCTATCTATCTATCATCTATTTATCTATAATCTATTTAACATAAGAGATCTTGGTTTATATTTTGAAGCACACTGTACAAATGACTGACATTTTACCTGTTTTATTATCATACTTTGTTTCCTAAAAATCCTCAAAAAAAAATCCATGTGTTAAAGGTTTAGTCCTCCACACAGCAGAAAAGTTTAAACACAACACAGAAAACATAACGGTAGTTTAGTATGCTGAGCTATAAAAGACTCAAATCAACAGCTTCCAACATTGCCAGTTTTTCCAGTAACGCACTGCAACTATAGAACATTTGAGTATGTGTACAACTTCCTTCTCTTAGATCAAAGATCTGATCCTTTCTTCTCTTCTCCACCAGGTGGGAACTGGCTTTGCCCTTCCCTGGGCTTCCATCATGCTGTCGGCTTCACCATATGCCCCAAATTATGTAGCCATCCACTCCTGTCTTCTATAACTGTGAGCTAAAATATTTTTGTGATAAATTTATCATCTTAGTTATTTGCTACCAGAATGGAAAGCAGTTAGTGAAGTAAATATTCTATGGTAATGTAAGGGGTAATAAAGGAAAAAGGAAAAAGGAAAAGCCTGGCGATTCTTTTACTGTTTGTAATTTATTTATAACAGCCCCATGGCACAGAATATAGCTCAGAACTGGAGGGTGCAGAAGATACTGGCTATTTCCCCATTCTCTACAAAGAATATTTAGGAAGCGCAAGCAGGCCTGTCAACGAGACCATAATAACTAATGGGGAAATGGGAACACATTTACTGCCCAGAGATCTCTGTAAGGTTGCTTCAGCCATTAAATGGATGAAATGAAGCCATAAAATATTTACAAAGTCCTTGTGATAGCACACAAAAATAACCAACTTAATGTTATAAGGACACAGAAATGAAATAGACACAGTATCACAATAATTGCATGAAAATGAACCTACTCTGGGAGGAGGATGTGAATCAGAGCCGTGGCCATTTATCTATACATCTACATGACAGAAATAGATGGATATTTCTTTTCTTCGTCCCACTGTGGCACATTTTGTTTATTTATTTATCTTGAATCCTCCCCTCAAGTGATTTAAGATAGCTCAGACTTCATTTTTCACTCATAACCCTCGTTTTTAAAGTAGGTAGGAGAGAGTCAAGATTTTTAACACAGCCAGAGAATTTCAGATGAAAGGAGTTGTACCAACGAAGACTTGGAGGGAATCTTCATGTTCCTAAGAGACACTGAAGGAGATGAGCATGCTTGGAACCCAGGGTGAATGACAGGAGCAGATAACCCATCGACTGCCATTTTTCTCTGACAAAAGTGTGGCAACTCTCATCGATGTTTTGAAGCATTTCTGAACAAATATACTGACATAAATTTCACAGTGGTGGTTAAATGTGTATATTAGAAAAGAAAACTGGGATGAGGGAGAAAGGAAATTCGTGACATCCAGTAGGGCATACCAGGCAATGGCTTGGGGAGGGGGGTGAAGAATGCTCTCTGGAGCCTCCCAAGCCCTCATGATTTAGCATTAGTTGCTCTGAAGTACATCAACAGATCCAGTTGTCATGCTGAAAGATGCCTGATAAATGCACCTAAAAGTGTTAGTGTATTCATGATGGTTAAATTGCAGTCATCATTTGTCAGGACCTACTTTTTAGCAAACATAAGTACCAAGATAGCTTCACAAAATGTATGTAAAAATGTCTGAGGATGTAAGTTGCTGAGATTGACATCAGGGCATTTGAAAGCATTACCAGAATTCAAAGTGGGAAATGTAATGGAATTATCATTTTCTTTTTAATTGGGAAAGATGTAAGCTAAATGTTTTTATTTTGTGTACCAGGCATAATAATAAAATGCCTCTAGCGCATTTACGCAGCATTTAATTCAGAAGAAAAATAGAAAGAGGTTTTAAACATAGGTTTTTATTTTTCGTATTGATGCTGCTTGAATAAAACCAATCTGCCACTACTTTGAATAAACATGACTAATGACATTAAAGAATCATGGCTTATAAAAGGAGCTAAGAAGGGAATTAGCACGGTTCTATATTTTTACATTAAAAACATACTAGTGATGAATTGAGGTCGATGTCTTATGTCTTATTTATATGATGTACCACATTGGCATAAATCAAAACCCTTACTCTTTACATCTGCTGGAAGGAAAATGCAAGTCACTTCTATATGAGACCCATCAACATGCTGTTTATGTACACCAGGGATATGTTCATGGCCCCCACTGAATCCAAAACACCCTGTTCCTGTGCTTACAATACAACTTAACCTAAGAAACAAAAATTCGAATCATCTCTACGCCAAGAAATTTGATATATTCAGGAATAAATGTGTTATGGCATGGCGCACGTGTCACTAGCCTATCTCTGGCTCTGATCATGAGGATAAACTAAAAATAATCTAGGAGTAGGATGAGCCCAAGGAGAAAGTCAGAATCTTTTTGAAAAACTTCAGTAGAGCAGAGCAGGACCTTGATCAGCATGCACTGTGCTGGTTCCCAGGGAGGAGACATCTGCACACTTCTTAGGGAAGGACTTCAGTGTTTTCTGTGGACTGAAATGAACAACAAATCGTTTCTAACTAGATCTGGTGGGATTAAGAGAATTATTTCTTAGGAGCATGATGCACAATAAAGAGTTTGCATACAAGTTCTATTTGCACACGTCAAAGGTAATGAAAGGTTGTTGTATAGAAGTGAGATTTAAAACCTACATGTTCCTATTACACACAAAATAGACATGAGAATTTCATTGCTAAATTTTCCTTCAAAATTCTGGGTAAGCCTAGCATGGTCCAGGATCACATGTACCTTGGAAAATGAATTTACACAGTGAACAAAAATTTCAAGAATTCAATGTCTTAGTATTAAGAATATTAAAAATAGATTCTTGATTATAATCTTGTTTATAAATAAGCATGTAAGATACGAGGTTGATTTTAATTGTCTATTGCCTAGTTAATTGTTATTTCTTTTGGCATCTTTTATTCATTATTTGTTTTGTCCTCATGTCCTCTATTTTTTTCTTTCATCAAGTTCTCACCTCTTCTGTTTGTGTCCTGTTAAATTGTTTTTACTATTCTTCAGTTCTATACTATATTTGCTTTTACCCAAAGTCTTTTGAAATTAGAGTATTATCAAAGATCTTTATTATGTCAGATATTTGTTTCTTCTTTTTCCTAATAAGAAGAAACAAACGTTTTCTATACATTAACACTTGTGTATCATATCTCTTAGCTTATTAAAAATATTTGCTGAATATATAAATCAGTGAATATATTTATGGTTCCTAAAACTGCAACTCAATATGTGTAAGTGATAAGGTCAAATAGAATCTTTCAATGTGTTTTGCCATCCTAGATTATAGAAAATTATGTCCTGTCTCTAATCTCAACACCCTTAGCCACTTAACAAGTAGACAATTGTGCTTCCATACACTGATAAAGATTGGGAAGTCTGATGAGCACCACATTTATTCTTAGGTTTCTAACTGTCACCTACACCATGAAGATGTCCAAATCTCCACCTCTAATCTTGACTTTCCATCTCAGCATGGATATGCTGTCCATTTATGGATAACCAGATAGTGGTAATAGGGTTTCAGTAGTCAGGTTCAGAGATGATTCCCCTCAACTCAGCACATGGATCCTTGCTCAGAACCTTTCAATGTGATGTCAGTGTTGGTGTTTGGGATAGATAGCATATGACAGGATGCATGGCATGGCTATAAGAGAGAACTTTTCTGGCCTATTCCTGGATTCTCTGCCACATGAAATGCGTGAATAAAGATATATTAGTTGTTCCAAAGTGCCAAGATTTGTAATAATTTCATATGTAGTCACAGGTAATGAATATAGCGTCTCATAGTCAGAGTAGCTAAGGCTGAAATCGTTCTGTTGAATGCTAAAATGATCTCTCAGTATTTCAACAGAGGCCAGTGGTGGTACACAGAGATCTGAAGCTCCCAACCATCCTAAAATGTTCTTCAGTCCTCTCTGAAGTCATTATAACTAAGATTCAAAGTATACTATCCATCCCAAGTATTTCTTTATCATTTTTGCCATTGTCTTAAGGTTCAAGACGGACTCACATAATTTCCCACTTAAATTATCATCAGAGTAATAGTTAGCAACACATTTTTTTCTGTTTGAAATGTGGATGAAACTTTATCTAACAATTCATCATTTTTTCTAATGAAAAATATTTTTTCTGAAACGAAGTTAAACTTAACAACTAGTTATATTTTATATGCTATTTCCATGAGTTGCCAGGATATGAATTTTTGGAAAAATAGGAAAATGAAATGAATTCCATTATTCATTTGTAAGTAGTACTTTTTGTTACATATTTTTGTATCAGCAGCTAATATAAAACAGTAAAATTATATTTTTAAGCAGGATTTACTAGACACATTTTATAATTCAGGTTATTAAGTATCAGGGTTTCATGATAGGGTTTACATGAAAAATGATATTTTAATAATCAAATATTGATATCCAATAATCATCTTGTTTTATAATAAGGAGCATATATTGCAATTCTTCAAAAATTGTGTTAATCTTTTGTATCATATTTTGACCTAGGCCACTTATTTTCATACAGAAGAACTTCAGCCTTTTTTAGATGAATTATTGCCCTATATAATTAGGGGTGGATAGATGAAAATTTACTTTGTATGGTAGAAATAGTTCTGTTCTTCCTTCTCCATAAGAAACTGAACAGGGTCATTGCAGAAATTGCGTCGATCTTGGAGAACATAAAATGCCATGCTGTTATCTACACACTGTGACCCTCATATACTTCAACCAGGCTTAGTGGTTAATGAGAGGAATCAGATGGCACTTAGCGTGAGCCACTCCTTTACAAGGCGCCCTGACTGACCCACGCTGGAGTAAAGCAGTGGTCCTGGTGGGAACTCCTCTCCAACTCCTTCAGCGCATGGTCACTGGTGAGTAACAAATGAGTCCCTTTAGGTGTTTGATGATTTTTGTTGTTTCTCTTTTTGTTTATCACTCAGCCCTTTGGATTATTTTATATGCCTTTTCACTTATAGCTTCCTCTCTATGTATTTATTACGTGATCTAAATAACTTACTCTTCATATCCAGGCCATAGTTCCTTCTGAGGCTCCTAACCTAAGTTACAGTGTCTTATCAAGAATATTAAAATGTATTGAAAAGGGAGATGTCAACCTTGTACTTTGCGTTGCCCATGGAATAAAGCCTATGTGTCTGGACCCTTTTGAAGGCCCAGTTTCATCCTCCCTTTATACCTACATTGATAAAGTCAAAAATGGCTGATTCTGCCGAGAAGAGCTGCTGAGGACCCGAGGCCACCATTCTTTCCCGCAATAGTTACTCTCTCTCTCCTGAGCAGCAGTGAAAAACCTTCTCAGGCACCTGCCAAGAGAAAGCACTGTGGTGTTCACACATTTCAGGATGGGCAGTACACCACTCAGTCATCACATCTCAGCGGCACTGCTTTGCCTTGTGTGAGAAACGCTTATCAAGGACCATTTCCCCCATGTAAAGAATGCTGTGTACGTAACCTGCATCATAGGTGTAGAATGACATCTGGGAATCGAATCTGCTAATTCAGTGCACAGCGCTGCCATGCACCAGCCTGGGATTGCCAGCTAATCAGTGAAATTTCCTGCATTCATTGCTCAGTGGCCTGATGTGGCAGGGGTGGAGGAGACCAGCACAAATGCAGATACTGGTCTGAATTTTCACCAGTGAATTAAAATGGAAATGAAGATGAAGTCTAGCAAAAAAAGCAACCTGTGGAAAGTAGAAGGCAAGTTGTGGACTGGAGTACATTTCGAAAGTTCCAAGAAGCAAAATATTTTCAGGAGATGAATGACTTGTGATTTATCTGATCCTTATGAATACCTGAATGATCTCTTCATATAGACTCTTTCTGATAGAGTATAGTGCACAATGCCGTGAGTGTCTGCTAATAGTTTCTCACTGCAGGAGTTTACAGTCCTAGTACCACATGCTCCACTGAGCCCATCCCTGGGCACGCTGAGCCGTCCACAGAATCCAAGTGTAATGGTGCACTCCTTTAATCCCAGGGCTAGGGATGCTGAAAACAGGGGGATCACTAAGAGTCCAAGCTGTGTAGTGAGCCTCCTGTTTAGATGCATCAAATGCATGAACAATTAAAAATTCAAAGGAGTTTATAATAAGACCTTACCCTTGCAGCTATTACAAAGGAGCACCTTTTATTTCTGAGTGGAGGACTGGCCTGTACGCTGACTTTTCCTAGTCTGCTCCATGATGTGTTACGGGTAGAGCCTTAAAACTTACCCTCAAACTCTCCATCTACTGTTTTCTCTAGCTTCCAGCTGTAGCTACTGTATTCCCACTTCTCATCCAAAATATTGTCAAGACAGCCATCAGCTTCACATGCTTCCCCTACCCCTTCTTATGTGCCTCATCCTCTTCCTCCAGCTGTTGCTCCTCCTCTTAATTTTAACTGTGTTTTAACTTTCCTTTTACATTGTTAGCAGAGTTGACTGGAAGAGGGGGATCCTTCCTATGACTTGTATTATATCTTCACCTTCACAACAATTTCTCTCTGTCTTAATTCTATACACATGCACTCACTTTTGAAATCTTACATGATCCCTTTTTCAGTTTACTTGGAAAATCACTGTGGCTGTATGCATCTCAAGCTATTGGTGACTTATTTTCTGATACTTTTTCTCATTGCAGATAGAATAGGCCTCCTCCTCCTTTGTGCTATTATGGTGCTTCATACAATTCTATTACTGTACCTTTTTATTACACCAATACACTGTCGCACTGCACTCATGTGCTGCCACGGTAAGGCAGAATTTACATTTAACTTTGTCTCCCCAGTTCCCCTCCATCTGTTGCCCATGACTGATTCATTACTTGTTACAGAAGTGAACCTAAAATACAAAGAAGAAGCAGGAGAAGGAGGAGGAAGAGGATGATGAGGATGATGAATAAGACGAAGAAGAAGAAGAAGGAGGAGGAGGAGGAGGAGGAGGAGGAGGAGACAGAGGAGGAGGAGAAGAGAAAGAGGAGAAAGAGGAGGAGAAGACAAAAGATAAATAGATAAATAAACAATCACAACTACACAAAAGTGTTGTTTGAGGAAAAAGAGTGGAATGGTGATGGATTCTAGGTCATTCGATTCTTCAACATATCACACACCTTAGAATAGTTTATAAAGTCTCCATAATTCATTATTGAGATGAATGTCAGCTTCCTTGTAGAGGATAAACCAGTGAGTTCCTATAGAGCACTTCAGTGAGGATGGCCAAGATATGCAGCAGGGTTTAATTGGTAGAGTCTCTTTAATATAAACAAGTACTCAGGTGGAATTTAAGATGTTAATGTAATGAAATCACCAGTATAAATAAGTTGCAACTGAAAAGGTGGAGTTATTAAAAGAATAGCAGCTAAGATGAAGAGCCTGCATGAAATTGACTTCATATATTAAATAGTAAATGGACTAGGGAGGTAGCTCAGTGGCATAAGTACCTATTTGGTAAGCGCAAGATTTCAAATTTGACTCTGGGTACCTGCTGGCACCAGGCACACTATGTCAACACTAAAACTGGGTGTGGTGGCACAAAAAATAAATATTAAAGAATAAATGGGACTTAAGGTTTTAGGTAGGTCATTGCTGAGTTTAAGAAATTCAGGTTAAAATTTGAAATGTGGGTCTGCATAAAGTCTGTAGGCAAGTGGAATGAACAAAAATAAAGATATAAGAAATATTCTTGGGAGACATAACCAATGGGAAAAATTCGCTGATGTTTTGAATTTTTATTACTTTAACATAACATTTAATGTGAAGCATTTGGAAACAAGTGTAAGCAGAAATATTGTGTGTGTGTGTGTGTGTGTGTGTGTGTGTGTGTGTGCGTGCATGAGTGTGTTCATATTTGTTAAGATGAAGAAAAAACTATAGAACGATTCCTGTAAGTTAATAAAACATGGAGACAAACAGTGCTTCCTCTTACGTCTTC
The DNA here is from genome assembly GCA_004027025.1 of Myocastor coypus. Classification (NCBI taxonomy): domain Eukaryota; kingdom Metazoa; phylum Chordata; class Mammalia; order Rodentia; family Myocastoridae; genus Myocastor; species Myocastor coypus. Next base: position 9,506 of record PVJA010033181.1, on the reverse strand, counting down.
TTGAGAGCTTAGTGAGTTGTCCTTTTTGGACTTCGATAACTCCAAATTCACTCTTACTCCCTAACAATCTTTTCTCTATTCACACTCAGATTTTTGATGCTTAATAGGTTCTCCTTTCAAACTGATTAGAAATGATTAAATATCCATCTTTATTTCATAGTGACTATGTTTAAGTCAAGATGTAAGGATTACCTATAAGCTAGAACTGAAAAATAATTCCAGTGCTACTTTTCCTGTTGGTATTCTAAGTTGTGTTTATGTAACATAAATCTGTCTCTTTGAATATTCTGACTGGTAAAATGGAAGTTTAGTAGCCAAAACCAATAGTTATTGGTAGAGGTTTACTGTTAAAAATGTCTTAAGAGATAGTGCTACTTTATGTGCAGTTGAAGGTGAGAAACTGTCAAAAGGGCTAAGTGATCTAGTCCTACTTTCAGGGCCAACTCATGATGTAGTTGAAGCTAGAGCTAAGACTGCTGGTCTCTGAGTCTGCTTTCTGTCTTAAAAATAATATTACTTCCTATAGCCACATGAACGAAAGTACTTTCCAAGTTCCAAGCAGCCTGTGTAGTATGGCAAGGCCAACATCAATGTAACAGACAGAGGTAATATAAGGGAGATGTCAAATGAGTGGAGTCTCTTACTGAAACATCTCTAGATAAATTTTGCAAAATATCCATTTTTAATCTGCTTAAACTTTTTGTTTAAGATTTTTAAAAACTCCTTCAAAAACAGCCCTGTCAAATGAAAACATTTTTAATTAAGGAAACCCAAGGAGAACTCAATTCATATTAGTTGGTTACATCTTATATAACTGACCCCAAGAATATTGAGGAGAGAAGATTTATAGTTTGCTATAGAAGCAGAGTGTAATTTTAAGACTCAGGCAATGAAGCAAAGCAAAAAAAATATTTCATGGGTAGCAAAGAACTGCGATTTTTTCCCTATCCCATTAATAGTCCCAATTATTTAGTTTTCTTTCCCGTTTTAAAATTAGGTAATAAAAATAAATAAATAAACAAAAGTTCTGAAACAAGAAAAAAAAAAAAAAAGAGGGACCCGGCAGGATGGCTCAGTGGTCTAAAGCACCTGCTTAGGAAAGCTTGGGCGGCTGCAAGGACCGAGGTTCGATCCCCGGCACCACATGCTGCGCCAGCCCTGGCCTGAGGGCAGGCTGAGCCAGCCATAAAAATAAATAAATAAACAAAAGTTCTGACACAAGGAAAAAAAAAAGTAAAATTAGATAAACACCCCTACTGGGATTAGTGACCTGATAAAAGGGGTACACAGAGCGCTGTCCTGTGTCTTACTGGGAAGATACCTTAGGAACTGGTTGTCTGCCCCTCAGGAGAGGTGCCCATTAGAACCCCTGTTCTAGCATAATTTCCTTAGACTTTTAGCCTCCAGAACTGCCAGAGATTAAGAGAGTTATTCATTTTTTCCCCCCTGGGAACTTGTGACTCTGACTTTGTCAGATGATGAGACAGAATTAGCATTCAGAGCCCTCCCAGGAGCTTCTACTCTAACCCTGCACTTTCACCTTAGTAAAGAAACATATAGCAACTGGTGCTGAATTCTTTTCTTCTTGTTTTTTGAAAATTCTGGATCATTTCTAATGTTTTATTATTATTCTCTCAAACAAAATTAAAAACAGTATGCATATATAACTTGGTAGTTGGATATGTATACTTCAACTAATAATTGCTTTAAATTTATCAAATTTAGACATAGTATGATTCATGTGTGTGTGTAGTGCATTTTAACTTACAGAGAGTACTGAATACATTCATGTGTTGTTTAGTTGGAGCCACGTGATTGTCCCACGATTACGCCAAGTCATACTCTACCACATGTGATAGTAGATCCAATCAATTTCTTTAGCTTAAAGACTGAGTTAGCCACCCATGAAATTTAATTAACCAACTTAGAGATTATGTCAAATATTATCTTCATTATTTCATATGTTATAAAAATGATGCGTCTTCTAAACAGGTGATCATGCTGAAAAGAAATAATTGTAACCTAGAGGAAATTAAAAGCTAATGGAATTCTTAGTGAAACATCACCTTAAGTACTGGCATTTGCCATGGGTGATGGTAGCACTGCTCACCTAATACACACGCTTGTCTTCATCTACAGCTTCTTTAGATTTTAAAACTATCCTTAACTATACTCTTGAAATAAGATCCTGCAAACTAACTCTAAACGTCATGTGACAAACTAGAAGCATAGTTCCTAATGTTCTGCATGTTCTAATACATGACAGAGTGTCCAGAGACACATGACCAGTATAACAAGTAACTGCAGGAAACATGACTAAAGTGTTTAATGTAGAATCCACACTCAGTATTTAACTTTTTTGCTTTTCTTTTATAATTAATGAGTACTGAAAAATTCTGTTTGTGAAGCAGTTGCATTAAGCCTATAAATTATGACTGAAGCAGTCAGGTAAAGGCTCAGCCCAGGGATAGGCATTTAAGCATTAAATGGTTTGAGGCAAAATAGCCCTAAAACTAGCTTGAATTTTCAAAATAGAGATGAATCCAAATATTTTGATCCATTCTTACATAATTTTTGTACTTTATTTGTTTTCAGATAAGATGCTTATTGTTCTTTTTGTTTGTTTGTTTGTTTTGTTTAGTTTTGCTTTTGTGGTACCAGAGATTGAACTCAGAACCTTGCACTTGCCAGGCAGGCACTTAATCTTTGAGCTATCTCCCTGGCCCAAGATGACTATTGTTCTTGGAGCCTTAGTTCCTTTTTCCTCCCAGGGGATTACTAGGCCTCTCCCAATAATTAAAAACTGTTTTAAGTAATTGACCCTGTTGAAAATTTTTAGACATGGTGTTCCAGGCAAAAATAGTGCATTCAGTCAGTTTTTGTATTCCATAATTTAGAGAAATACACTTTTTACTGTTTACTTTCCCTTTGTAAGAAATGGAATTAAAGCCAAAAAAGTATTATCCACATTATGGGATTTTGTGTTTTCTTTTCCCTATGACTCTCAAGATCAGTGTTGCCCAGAATGCTGTTTGGGAAAAACAATCACACATGCTGATGTTGCAGCTTAGAAATTGCAGTTTTTCTTTTATAAATGAATATTTTTTAAAATATATATATATATTTAGAACAGAGTCTACAGGGTCTCACTACATGAACTGAACTCATAGTGATCCTCCTGTTTTCAGCCTCCCAAGGGCTGGGATTATAGGCACATGCCACTATGCCCAGTCTCAGTCCAGCGTGTCCCAGGCGCTGGGGTGGGAGTGGGGTAGGAGTGTGGTGGGGTAGGGTGGGAGTGGAGTGGGGGTTTGGTAGAGGGTGTTTTTGAATCCCGATCCCTGCACCTGCCTACACAGGCACTTCAGTCCACTGAGCTATCTGGCTAATGCTAAATAAATATTTCTTGTGTGTTTACTGGATGTCAGGCAACGTTCTCAGAACTACAGAGAAAGTGCTGAGTAAGGCCAAAATCTTAAGTCCATACAACTTACATTGTGCGTGGTGAGCTATGATGAAGAACTTAAAAAATGAGGAAATATTGTTAGGTTTGGTTTTCCTAATCAGCACAACAAACAGAGCAAATTAAGAAAAAAATGGATCAGGTAAAGAGAGGTTAGAACATACCTGGTGAACAGAGATCTTTGTGAAAGGGGCATTTAGCCATAGGGTGACAACTGGGGAAAATATTTTATGATAAGTATTAGTGGCAGATAATAATACACAACATCTTTCTCTACCTACTCACTTTTACTTTTTTTCTTTTTCAGTACAGGGATCTGAACTCAGGACCTCAAATTTGCCAGACAGGCATTTGTGGCGCTGAGGCCTCTGAGCTACATCCACGGGCCTACTTATTCATAGTCTAAAGAACCTTATGATCCGGGCGTGGTGGTGCAAGCCTGTAATCCCAGCACTCAGGAGGCTGAGGCAGGAGGATCGGTGTGAGTTCGAGACCAGCCTGGGCTACAAAGTGAGCTCAAGGCCAGCCTGAACTGCATAGTGAGACCCTGTCTCAAAAAGACCAAAAAAAAAAAGAAAAACCTCATGCAAATAATTTTTATCATAAATCAGTGAGGTGGATGCAAATATTATGCCCACTTGAAAGATTAAATGAGAGTGACTGATAACAGGTAATTTTCCATGCTTATGTGTCTAGTTGTGTCAAGCAAAGCCTTTAGCTCAGTACATCAAGATACAGACTTGATATTATCAAGTAGGGCACTGGCTTCCTGAAATATTTTTTTGACAGAGAAAACAACAGGTGTAAGGTTGTAAATAAATCACACTCATAAAATCAGGGTGTTGCATGAACAAGAAGCATTCACGCATGCCTAAGAATGAAGAGATGAAATTGGAGAGGTAGAAAAAACTGGATAGGTGGATTGCTATGGTAAATATGTTGGGATAATTATGAGCACAGTGACAGACCTCTGAGGGTTTTAGGTGGGAAAACAATCTTGCTTGTCTAGGTTTTGAGAAAGTTACTCTTGCTGTTTCCTGGAAGATGGATTTTAGGTGAAGTCGTCTGAAAACTGAGAACAACCAGAAGGTGATTTTTTGCAGTCCAGTGACAGTTATTACGGTTTAGTCTACTGTGGTAGTCATAGAAGTTGTGAACTATGATGTGAGCTGCGGCTGAAACATCACAGTGGACGAATCATATGAGCAGAGGAAATGGGTACAGATGTTTGGGACATGTTGCACATCTCAATTAAGTTTTAAGGCTAAAAATATTCATCGATATCTCAAAAAGGTATATTTGCAATAGTTGCAACACAAATCAGTACAGCACGTTTCATTATATTTATTATAGCTGAAATTATTATTCCTCTTCTTAATAATGCTTTAGGCTTGATAAAATATTGCTAATCTTTTTGTGAGAGAATACACGAGTATTTGATACTTTGCTAAGTTGTACATTTCCTTGACACTTCTACATTAACATCACCCTCTGCAAGGAGCCTATCCCAGCTACATATTAGATTTTCCATTATTTTCTAAGCATATGTTATATAACTGCCATGTTTTTGATACTAGAACACAAACACTTTAGAGCATGATTTTTTCTCTGCATATTCAGCATTCCACAAACTCCTCAGCTTAGAGTTACAAATGAAATAATAAGCTGTATGAATTACTCCTGAATTTTGTTGACAGGTGCTAATGAGGTACTAAACCATCCAGATTTTCTTTCTGTAATGTGTAATGTTAACTCTAGGCAATTATCTTTTTTTTTTTTTTTTTTTTTTTTTTTTTTTGGTTGTCTCTAAAGGTAAACAGAAATATCCCTAAGATCACAGCTTCTCACAACAGGAAGAGACAAGGCAAAATACTACTATATTCTTTGGGGAAATGATGAATGAAGACTGAAAAGGTTACTAAAGAGAGACACACAGGGCTTCATTAGACACTATCTGGGAATGGGCTTCCCAAATCCAGGGCATTGCTTCTCCTTTTCTCTTTGAGATATTTCCTTTCTCTTCAACTTTAATATTTATGTATCATTATGTCATCATAGACAAAAATTGAATAAAAATTAGCAAATTAAAATGCCATTATTGTAAAGAATATAAATTTTAAAGTGTATGTTGTAATCTACACTTGCAAATCAAATTTAGTAAGATATTAAATTGAAAGGGAATATATAAAATAGGCATTTTTATATAAATTAAGTATATATATGCATATATAATGATGACTATAATGTCAGTATAATAAATTAGTACTAGGAAGGAGAACTTCTGGAAACTGATTAAAGGATGTTCCTATAGTGGTAGGGTAGCCAATTAGGGTGATTTGGTGAAAGAACTTGGGATAGACAGAGATTAATAAGTCAAGAAAGAGCAGACTTTGGTCACAGTGAAATAGTAGTAAAAAATTTATAGGCAAGAAACAACAACAGAGTTCATTAGCCTGCATACTTAGCAAGTTGATTTAAAAATTTAGGCTCTCTGACTTTGATCCGGAGTAGTGTCTTAGTGCCAAGCATTCCAAGGTGGCTGCTCCTGCCACAGTTTGGACCTAGGTGACCAGAGAAAGCTGATACCTAAGTATTCTTGGAAAGTAAGTATCCTCACACTTACCTTTATTCTTTTAATATGCATTAAATTAGGTAGATTATTTTAAATATAAAGAACATAGCCTCTATAAATAAAATGTAAAACATTAGATTTTTCTCACGTGATCATTCTTGCCTGTTAAATCAGTACATCTTTGGCTCAAAAACCATTGTGGTATTCCAGAAAACTACACATAATAGATTTAAGATATTGCATATTAAATTTATAAGTATTGCACGTAGCACAGAGTAGTGTACTACAGAATAATCAGAAGAAAACTATCACAATGTCTGATATACATAGAGAATAGCACAAAGGGGCTACATGGCTAGACACATTTTCTTCTTATTTAGTACTAGTCTTTAAACTCTAAATAAAGAGAAACTGATACAAGTCATAATTCTTTTTTTTTCTCCCCCCCCCCCCCCCCGGAACCGGGGATCGAACTCAGGAACTTGCACTTGCCAGACAGGCACTTGTGCCCCTGAACTAGCTCCCCGGCCCCTTTAATTCATTTTTAATATTTATCTATGTTATGGTTTAGTTCACAGATTACTATAGGAACAGAACATTGAAAAACAAGTGTCCTGGGGCCTGGCAGAATGGCTCTGTGGTATTAATATCTGAGTTACTAGTGTGAAGGGAATTACGGTTGCTTCCCATCGTCATAATTTCTGACTCTCCATCCTATGCCTAAGTAATGATCTATTCATATAGATCCACTGTCATGTGCAGCATATTGCTACTGTTTAACAATAGTAATAATATTATTACAACTAATTTCATAAGTTTATTTTAACTAAATAACTGTAGTGCCATGAGCATGCCACTGTCATATATGGAACTACACAAAGAGTAAATGTTAAAAAGCTACAGTACTCACTGTGACTTATTTTGCTAAGAGATACATTATACTGTATTATATGTGTTTTCATTTAAGTAGGGAGCAACATTAGAAGAAAACAGGGATGAGGAAGTAGGCTTTCTATGGATGAGCAGACAGGTAATCTAGATGACATTTAAAAAGCTTTCTTTTAGAAATATTAACCTCATTCACAGTGATTATTGGCTTGGAAGTCTCTTTGATCGTAGGAACGATTGCTGCTTCATGTTCATTCCATGAAAATGTAGCTCTGGTCCTCAAAAACCCCATCAACCATGTCCACATCACAGGTAGGCATTTTTTACGGCTTCTGACAAGTCGCCTTCATCCACGGTCCAGTTTCTCCATGGTCGCCATGAATTAGGACTCTTTCAGCCCTTTCACTCTCAGTCACTGAGTGAACGGCAGTCTCATTACTGATGTGTAAAGGTTTTAATATCTATTTGTAGTAGCTTTTCAGTGGAATCTGAAAGCATGACTATCTTATGTGTGAAGTCTGACATCATAAATTTCCTCCACTGAACACACTGACTCCTTCACAGTGACCGCCACAATGGTCACCAGCAGCTACAGGCCAGGCTGGAAACTGCACCCTATGTAAACATTTAGTTTTAGTTGCTCGATTCTAAGCCTTTCCAACAGCATTTCCAGCAACATTGATGCTAGACTCCAATGGAAATCCTTCTCCACCTATACCTCTGTCTATTGCTATCAAGCTGCTTGAGAATGCGCTTTCATAATTATTTTTCATTGCTCTAATGATACCTTTACTGTGTGAATATATGGATGAGTTAATAAATTCATATTTGGGGAAAATTAGGTGACATAACATAATTTTTGATGAGAATTTCAGATAGAGGATAAAAAACACAACAGTGAAGGAATTACAAAAATTTGCCACCATCTTCCCTGCAGTGAACATGAACCATTAATACAAAATTGCTTTTGAAAATAATTCTCAAACTGATGAGCCTGGTGATCCATGACTACTTGTTAGTGTAGTGTAGAACTGTTATAATAATCACTTGTTTTATAACAGCAAGGGCACAAACTATTGTGTATTATAGCAAATTGACACTTCTATGTACCTATTTTTCACTCTTGTCCATCATGACAGTGATGAGGTCTTTGGCTTTCACATTCCCTGGGCTACGTGTCTCACAAGCTCTACTCAGTAACTTTCTGGAGCAACAACCTGCAAACCATGACGCTGCATTGGCTTTGTAGACTTATTCTGCTGGCTGAGTTTCTGCTGTCCCCAGATGGCAAACTCATTCCTAAACATCTGCACTAAATTATGATCGGAAGCTTCATTAGCACAAATCTTTTAAAATCTAATAATGTGCATTTTCCTAAATTTCTACTGCCAATCTAACCTTCACTGCTTTCTCAAGTTTAGGAGTTAACACGGTAGACTTTTGCTCACTTCACGTCCGCATACCATTAAATGTTCAATGCAATCCTATGAGACTGTCTCCGTACAAGACTAATACTTCAGTTCTTATTTTAGGAGGTGTCATTCTATTTTTTGTGTGTATGTCCATACGTCACTGTCAACACACAACTGCTCTACAACAGTTGATCTTTCTTTTTTTTTTTTTTATTACATGTAGTGTTCACTCTAGCATGCTACTCCTCTGTAAGATACCTCATTCTTACATGATCCAGTTTCTCCAACAATCTGTGTGTAGCCACACATACATACTTTGTCATTTCTTGTTTTCTGTAAGGATATTTCAGGCTTTCTGGATCTTCTCAACAATATAGTTACACTGAAGATCAGAGAAAAAACAAAAAGTGTGGAATGAATAATGCATAAATGCCCTGAGTCCCTTCAGGTATGCTCAGGATCTTGCCATTGCTGAGCCTGGCATACAGATATGCCTCCTTATTATCCTGGGTAGGTGTACTTCTGTGAGGAATCTGGACAAACATAAAAGTGACCTGTCACTGTCAAAGAAAAAATGAAAAGGAAATTTGAAAATATTTTGAAATGAATAAAATGTCTAATATTTATATTTTATATAAAAATATGTAACATCATCAAAACTGTTACAATAGTCATGGAAAAATAGTATTTAAAATATTACATCGTGACTAAACTGGTATCTTGTAAAATGGTAATAATCAGTGAAATCATAATAGCAAGTGATTACTTATGGTGCTTTTTTCTTTTATGCTTATTTTTTTCATGTGTCTGTGGAGAAACATTCCTAAAATTACAATTAATCACAGTCTAATATACACAGTTAAGGTCTTGGGTATGGTAGAAGGAGAGGAAGTATGGATACAGAGTGCTTAGTCTATGCAAAGGTGCTGTTTGATAGCTCAAAAAACTTTGAAAGTTCTGTAGTTCAGAATCACCACATATTTCATAAGAATGAAGGAAATTTTGAGTGTCTCTAACACAAAGCAATGATGTATAACTGAGATGATGTGTATGTGAATTACCCCAATATCCTCATTGTATACTGAATGTATGTGCTAAAATGTCACATCATACATAACAAATATGTAATGTTAAAAAGGAACATTAAATTATTACATATATATATATATAT
>PVJA010033180.1:0-23527 GCA_004027025.1 Myocastor coypus | reverse complement strand
CAAACAGTGGGGCTGGACACAGGGTCGGTGGCCCAAAAAGAGTGCTGAATTTTTGCTGCACATGCTTAAAAATGCAGAGAGTAATGCTGAACTTAAGGGTTCAGATGTAGATTCTCTGGTTATTGAACATATCCAGGTGAACAAAGCACCCAAGATGTGCCGCCGTACTTACAGAGCTCATGGTCGGATTAACCCATCCTTGAGCTCCCTCTGCCATATTGAGATGATCCTTACCGAAAAGGAACAAATTGTTCCTAAGCCAGAAGAGGAGGTTGCACAGAAGAAAAAGATATCCCAGAAGAAACTGAAGAGACAAAAACTTATGGCACGGGAATAAATTAATTATAAAATAAATGCAAATAAAATTAATGTTGGTGGCTATAAAAAAAAAAAAAAGAAAAGCAGAGAAGTGACTGACAGCTCAGAGTGGGGGCAAATTCATGACATGGAAATAAAACATTCTTAGGTTAAATATCTTCTAAATTTAGATGGCCACCTGATTATTTCCTAGTCCTTCTGCATGGGAGTAATGTTTCCTCAGTGTCCCCATGATTTCTATCATCAGTGAAAGTGATACCAGCATTCTCCATGTTAATGTCTATTCTGAATCATGTGTTTATTTTTAAGATGACTTACTACCAGATAACTACATGCTGAAAAGAACACAGTTCACAATTTTAAAAAATTTATAAGACTTATAAAATTTATAATTTTATAGCCGCTATCGTAGCTTTCCCCTCTTTCCAAGTTACAGTAGAATGTTGGGGGGAAATGGCGTGTACTGTCTTCATGTGGTGATTTGAATTTTGATGCCGTATATTTTTGCATACATTTTGGTATACATATTGTGGAGACACAAACACAAGTATTACATAAAGAGAGCTTCTCTCTGATAAAAAGATGTCCTAATAATGGAAAAGGAGGTCAGGTATACAGACTACAGGCCAAAGAACCTTGGGGGCAGATCGGTGCAGATGTAACATTGGGTTCTAAAGGATGGACCAGTTCAGAAAAGTTCTTGGGCAGCATATCATTAGACAATTGGATGTTGACTGGTTGTACAAAGCAAATAATGGAGTGTTCTCATTTGGGAGCATGATAATGGGTAATGATTACCCTTTAGTTATTGTCATTGTCTTCAAATCAGCCAACCTCCAGTCATCAGGTAGAGACGGGACAGGAAGCAATCATGCCCAGTCAGTTGAAAGAGGAAGAAGGTTGCTGTGTGTGGGAGTCCTAGGAACCTCTTCCAGCCCTGGTTAGGATGGAGGGAGGTAGCATATGTACACAACTGTCACACCCACTAAGCCTCTTGAGGTTTGTGGAGGGTCACAGGCTTGGATGAACAGCAGTGAGCTGAGTACTGTGAAGTATGGCTGGAGGAAAATCCATTCTTAATTCCATGCCTTAGCCTCCCCGGAGCCTTGTTGGGTCAACACAGTGGGCCAAGCTAGGGAGGTGACTTTCGAGGATCTGAGCAGGCAAATGGCTAATGGGTTGGGAGAACATCAACCTGGTGGCCTGGGGCTGCCTGCTCCCAGCTGTTATGCCCTGGGCCCCGGGCCACTTGCCAGATGGGCTAAGGTTGACTTCTCGTTTCACTCTGTCCAGTGCCTCACACACGTGTCCACAAAGGCTGCCTCATCTTTGCCATTATGATTTCTGTCTTGCTGTAAACATAAATGTGATTTTTAAAATAAATATTATGATTTTAACTTATGATTTCAATTGTTTTAGACCTTAGCATGTGAAATATACTTGGATCAAAGAAGGCCTTGACATTTATGGGTCCAATGACCAAGTCAGGACATTACCCCACATGGTAGGGACAAGGAAGGCCACAGGTTGATGGGCACATGCACTGAGGTACTCTGAGGCCTTGGACTAAGATTTCCACTGAAATATACATATGAATATGAGTCTTTATACTTTGTATGTGTGATGAAATAACATGAGCAAAATCTCTTGTAGGTTAAATTTCATAATATGAAATGATAACACATCTTTGACATCATTTTTAAATAAACAGATTTGTGTGTGTATGTGTGTGTGTGTGTGTGTGTGTGTGTGTGCAGTGGGGGGTCTAGTAGGACAAAATACCCAACACCCATAAATTAAAGAAGGAAAGGTTCATTTTGGCTCACATTTCAGAGGTTTCAATCCATATTTGGCAAGCGTAAACACAGACACTACAGGGTTCTCTCACCCCAGTGGTGCAGCTGGTTGCAGCTCTTATGGCCTCTCTTAGGGTGGCTTTGTTCTCTGCCTGCTGCTTTGCTCAGCTGCCACTTCAACTGCATGGCATCACTAACTTCCTGAGTTTTCCACTGTACCTTTGGCTTCAGTTTTACAGCTTCACACATTGCCCTCTCAGGAGCACATCGCCTAGCTTCCCAAGAATTGTTCTTGACTCTAAGTGAAGGCTCCCTCACACACAACCTTTGAATTTTGCATGTCTATAAAATTAGGACCATGTGGATGACTCCAAGGTCTGCTGCCAGCTCCAGCAGCAGTTGGGCCTTTTTGGATTATGGCTGCAGAGGCTTCTGCATGCCTAGAGGGTTAAGCTCCAAGAAACTCTTTCTTAGTTGATCCATAATGAGCTGGGATTTCTGGGGCTTTCTTCTCAAAGCAAAGTCTTTCACTTCTGTAGGGTGAAGGATGAAGTCTTGCTGCTCCCTAGGATGTCCTCAAGGCATACTTATTATTATCCTGAAGCAATTACTTTGTTTTTAATGTTCATCTCTTCAGCAACCAAACCTGGGCCAAAATTTTGTAAGCCCCAGTTTTGTAGGAGCATCAATTCTAGTGAAACTCAAAACATTTCAAATTATTCAGCTGTGCTGCTTGTTCTTGATTCTCAATGAAGACCTGGCTAAAAGCCTAAAGCTGTACCATGCCACAGTGTGGACCTGGATTGAACTTTCCTCTGCCAGATTAATTACACCATCACCTTTTTTTTTTGTTTTGTTTTTGTTTTTTGTGGGACCAGGGTTCAAACTCACGACCTTGCACTTGCCCAGCAGGCACTTGTGCCTCGGAGCTATCTCCCTAGCCGCATACCATCACCTTTAATATTAGTCTCACACAATGCCTCAGGACACGAGAAAAATGTTGAAATTTTTTCTGGCAGTGCATGACCCTCATGGTCTCAAGTCCAACCACCAATGGGATCTTTTTATCCCAACTGAAACTTCTGAGCTCTGACGAGAATCTCTAATCAAGCTCTTGTCATTGCACTTTAGGGCTTCTCAAGTCAGAAACTCTAAACCTTTCCAAACTCCTCCCATGAACCAGTACCAACCCATATAGCCAGGTACATTCACATCCCTGACCCGACTCCTGGTACCAAAATCTATCTTGTTACTTTTCTCCTTGCTGGGATAAAATACTCAATATCTGCAACTTGAAGGAGGGGTTTATTTTGGTTCACATTGTAAAGGTTTCACTCTCTGTTTGGCAGGCCCAGACAGAAAGCTCATGATAGAAGGGTCTAGGCAGAAAAAACCTACTTATGTCATGACAGCCAGAAAGCATGGAGGATAGAGAGAACCAAGTGAAGAATAAATACCCTTCCAGGTGACATCCCTAAAGATGTGCTTCTACCTAGACCCCAGCTCATAATAGCAAGTTAGCAGTAGCAATACCATAGTTCAAACATCTTCCAAAAGCCTGAATACATGAAGCTCTTAGGGACATTCTTTTTAAATTTTTTCTTTATCTATTCATATTTTTTATATATTTATTGCAGGGTCTATAGGGTCTCAAAACATAGATCAGACTCAGTGATTCTCCTGTTTTCAGCCTCCTGAATACTGGGATTACAGACATGCACCTCCATCCCCAACCTCAGTCATCATCTCAGTGCACCCCAGGGGCAGGGCCAGCACAGCACACTGGTGACTGAACCCCAGCCATTGTGCCTGCCTAAGCAGGTGCTTTAGTCTGCTGGTGCTTTAATCTGGCCAGCCCTTCTTAGGGACATTCTTGGTCAAGACCATAGCAGTCAAAATGTGATTGTCAAGTTCATTTACAAAGTATAACCAAAAATTCACTTTTCCTAAAATAGTACTAATTTCTAATCCTTAAATTTTGAAAACACAAAGAAACAAATATGTGTGGAAGGTCCTTAACTTTGCCTTTTAAATATAATTTAGTGTTATAATAAATATAGTGTACATATGACGAAACAAAACAGCTATGAATGAGACATAAAAGCTGTACAAATAATACTATAAAATGATAATAAGTGCCTAGCGCCTTATGATGAAAGTAATGAGAGTTGTTGTAACTTCTACAATGTTCATGTACCTTTTACTATATCCTCCATGAATTTTATTTTTTTATTATTATTATTTTTTTTTAAATAGAGATGTTTCACTTAGGTATTTTATTTTTATTCACTCATTTTTTTTTTTTTTTTTTATGGCCAGCTCAACCCGCTCCGAGGGCAGGGCTGGCACAGCATGTGGTGCCAGGGATCAAACCGCGGTCCCTGAAGCTGCCCAAGCTTTCCCAAGCAGGGGCTTTAGACTACTGAGCCATCCCGCTGGGCCCCTCCTCCATGAATTTTAGAAAGACAGAAATTTGTGCCTCAAGAATCAAGTTCTACTGTGAAGACATATCTTCATAAAATAAGACTGAATTTCTCCAAATAAGAAAAGTTGTGAGACTGAGTTTGTAATAATTTTGCTTGGAAGAATTCATAGCATAGCAATAACCATTATACGCTCCTGTTTATTCTTTAAGTTTCCGAGTCTTCCAAAATATCATGGACATATTTTGACATTTGACTATTCATAGGTTTCAGACAACCACCATGACAGCAGTCTTATTTGAGTAGGAGCCTAGTTAAACCCTGGAATTTGCTGGTCCTACAGGGTAATCAAGACAGAAGTGAAAGATCAAAATCCACCCAAATGGAGAATCTCTTCCCCACCTTACTTTTAGAAGAGGTTCCAAACTATTCAGCTCTCATCCTGTATGTCTGAGCACCTTACACCTCATTAAAGAAAGTTTATAATTGTCAATTTTTTAACCCTTTAAGATAAAAGTATAGTAGTAGTAGTAGTAGTAGCAGTAGTAGTAGTAGTAGTAGTAGTAGTAGTAGTAGTAGTATTTATTTATGTCTTTTTGAGACAGGGTCTTGCTATGCAGTTCAGGCTGGCCTTGAGCTCACTTTTGTAGCCCAGGCTATTCTCGAACTCACACCAATCCTCCTGCCTCCGCCTCTCAAGTGCTGGGATTACAGGTGTGAGCCACCATGCCCAGCTGATAAAAGTATTTTAAAAAGCTTTTTGCCATTTGGCCTGAGCTTTCTCAAGTACCTGGAGGCAGCCTTGACAGGCCCATCAAGAGTGGGTTGCTCTGACATCTCCCAGACACCAGAAGTAGCAGTCGAAGAACTTAATTTGGATAGGAGCTTAACGTTTCCACTCCCAAGCTGCAAAACTTTCTCTTGCCGCAAGATATGAGGTTGTCCCTGGACAACGCAATTGGCTGACATGGATTGTCACAAAGTGAACCTGAGATGAGCTCTCATGGGCCCAGCTATCCCCCTCCTGGGTGTCTTCCTGAAAGAGTTAAAGGGGTCTTGTGCAGTGCTCCTGTCTACAGCAACACAGTTCCTAGTGGCAGGTCTTGGAAGCAGCCTACATGGCCATCAGCAGAGCAGTGGGGAAAGAGCTAACAACAGACACTGCCCCCGGGAAGGAACCCGAGTCACTGGTAGGACAGTGGATGCACCATGAGGCCACCACGTGAGCTGAGGTAAAATGCAGAGGCCTAAGTAGCTCATGGTTTCTCCTATGTGAGGAACCCAAGTATAAATGAAAAGAAAAAAAGACAGATACTAGGAAAAGGGCGATAGGTTTTTCTCTAGCGGAAAGATGGAAAGGAGATCAACAGACGGAACGGGGGCTGGAAAGGGAGGGAAGGGGTTATAAAAGGAACCAAGACGTGTGATGTGCTCGCGTCAGCTCAAGACAAGGAAGAATGGAAGAGAAAGTGGGTGTGACGTCAGTTGCGTCACTGAGGCCTGGCTGTGACCTCAGAGCGCGATTGCAGGAGCTGTGTCCGCTTGGCTATGCAGCTAGGCGCCCTCCCACTGGTCTGTGCAATGCCTTGGCAGGTTGCCTGTGATACGCCTCTCATTCTGATGTGTCGTTTATCCCACCATTAAGCTGATTTCCTTCTCTCTGCTTGGAGTGATTTTCTGCGTTAGTGGGAAACGATCTTGTTTCTCCATCAAACCCAGAAAAATAGCCAGGATGGGACCCCGGGCCGTGCGCTCTGTCTAAACCCCCACTGAGCTTTCAGTCTCTTTGGCAAGTGATTCTCTTATGTTCCAGGCTCAAGTCTTTTTTTTTTTTTTTCTTTCTTGTTTCAGAACTTTTGTTTGTTTATTCGTTTATTTTTATGGCCGGCTCAGCCTGCCCTGAGGGCAGGGCTGGCTCAGCATGTGGTGCTGGGGATCTAACCGCGGTCCCTGCAGCCACCTAAGCAGGCGCTTTAGACCACTGAGCCATCCTGGCCCCCCCCCCCCCCGTATTAAAGCTGCGTTTAGAAACGCAAAGCACTCTCCTCTTACCCCAATCCCCTCCCCCAAATAAACCCACAGTTCCCCGCCGTGTCGCACAGCCTCTTCCTCCGAAAGCCCTCGCGGGTGGGTCACAAAGGAAAGGGGAGGGCCGGGGCGGAAGCGGGGGCCGCGCAGGAGGCAGTGGCTTCGTGCGTGCGCTACGATCCGTGATCCGCGATCCGCGATCCTCCCACCGTAGCTACCGCTGCCGGCGCCAGGCGGGCGGCGGGCGAGCGTCCCCCAGCGCGGCTTCCTCTGTTCCTGACTGCTCCCGGGCTCGCTCCCTGAGCCGCCCAGCTGCAGCAGGTGGCCCGGCCCCGGAACTGCGAACCAGGACCAGCCCAGCACGCCAGGGTAAGGACGGTCATTCTCACCGCGCACTGCTCGGGGTCTGCGCACCGTGATGAGGACGCTACCGCTCAGGTCCTGCTCCTGTCGAGATCTGTGACAGGGCAACAGAGGACACACAGGAGGCCAAGCTGCATAGTGACTGCTAAAGTTTTAAAAAAAGGTATAAGATGGGGCTGGGAAGATAGCTCCGTGGCACAAGGGCCTGCCTGACAAGTGCAAGGTCATGAGTTTGAATCCTGGTCACACACACACACACACACACACACAAAGTATGAGAGCTAAGAACAGGTTGCTAGGAGTCCCCCAGATATTGCACTCCCTTGCTTCCAACATGCTTATTCCGTGGGCTTGGCGCTCTCTGAAGCGGGTCTGGAGTGCTCTGTCCTCGGTGTCTTTATGAGGTGTGCCAAAAACTGTCGTGCACACTGCTGCAGGTTGCTGCAGGTTCCGCCAAACGCAGAGACTTGCTAGGCTCTCGTCCACCAGATCTGCCCCATGTGGCTTCTGGCTCTTTCCCAGAGTCACAGGGGCCATGAAAGGGAAGCATTCTGAATCCGTTCAGGATGCTGAGACAGCCATACAGAGCAACCAAGAACACGCAGGAGTGTGAACTGCTCCAGAAAGTGGCAGGAACCGTGGCATGAGTGTGTTTGGGTGAGAAAGAGCCCCTGGGGTGGGGGTGGGGATAGCTGGATGGCAGAGTCAACTTCTGTAATAGTTTTGGAGACGTCCACATTCTCCGTATGTTTCCCCTACTCCTTGTGCAGTGGCGGCTGAGGAGTGCAGTCCTCAAATCCATACCCCTGCATCTGAGGACTTGGCGGTCCATAGGCTCAGGTTGTACCCTGCAAGACTGTTGGTCCACTGAAGCTCTCTGGACCGCTCAGGAATAAAGCCGAGCTAAGCTCTCATTCTCGCTGGAATCAAATAGAACTCTAGAGAACCTGGGCTTTCTCCAGCTGCGCCGGGGCTGTGGGCATCCTGCATCCTCATGACCTACCCTAGCCTGCTGTCCTTCCCTCTCAGGGACACAGGGCAGGACTCAGGCCACCACTGGGGCGTGAGGAGCCTCAGCTTTCACACCACCAGGAGCCTGGAGTGCCGCTCCAGTCCTTTTAGGGAACTTTGTCTTATAGTGAAATCCACGCATTCTCCCCCACCTTTACTGGCACACGCTGTTTGGGATGCTTCTCTTGAACAGCAACCTTCTGCTCAGGACAAGTGTGAGCAATCCTCTCACAGCTCAGCTTGGGCAGGTGGGGATTAGGATGGAGTGACAGCGACGAGCCTGCAACCTGGAGACTCCAGTTTCCAAAATACAAGGACTCGGGGAAGGCAGCTGGGTGGAGGACATATTTATGAAAAGGAAATAGGAGAAATATCTTTATCCTTCCTAAATAGCACAAGGGAGCCTGCTCTCTTATCATTGGATCAATTAGATTATTGTCATGATACAACCAGACTGATTCAATTTTCAAGTCGGTGTACATTGAAAAGAATTTAGCATCTATTTGTGATGCACAACCGATACAGTCTTCCTGGGGACTCCATAGGTGTACAAGTCCCGCCCCAGTCCCTTCTCCTTCTCCAGATCTCTCCCATCCCCAGAACCCTTTCCTATCTCCGCAGAGTTTCTCTTCTCATTTCCCTTCGTCCGTCTTTTATTTGTTCTTTAAATTATTTATGCTTGGGTATGAAGGAAAGGGAGAAGAAAGAGCTAGAGAGAATGAAGATGCGCGTGTCCATATTCCAGTTTCCCGTGAGGGAGGTAGTCCTTATGCACTGCGAAGATGCAGTAAGGAAGAAACATAAAACATTTTAAAAGTAAGTCATTCACACTTTGGGGGTCTCGTGCAAGAGAACTGCCCTGCATTTCGCCTTCCGCATCACGGTGTGCGTCGAGCTCATCTGCTCTGACCTCCTTCCTAAGGCAGATGCTGCTGCTGCTGCTCCTGCAGGCACTGTGTGCTGGGGTCCTGTGACCTCTGGTCCCACGTTGGGGAAAATGCATAGAATTTTTTCTTTGGAGAAGGAACCCGCCTCCACTCTCAATGTCCCTGCTCGGGCCTGATCTGCTGTCCATAATGTGTTCCCCAGCCTTTGCCTAACTTCTATGCAGTCCTTCTTCATGACCTTGTTGGTAACCTGCTCTAGCATCTCCTTCAGGAACTTTCCAGACTCTTCTCTGGACTCCGTTAACATCTGCCAAAGGCTCTCTCCCTCGTGGGACATGTGTCTTCTCCCCTCGAAGCCTGACCTGCTCAGAAGCTGGTTCGGAGGCTCCTTTTGAAGAATTTTTAATTTAATTTAATTTTTTTCTTGTTTAAGAACTTTTGTTTGTTTATTTATTTATTTTTATGGCCAGCTCAACCTGCCCTGAGGGCTGGGCTGGCGCGTCATGTGATGCTGGGGATCGAACCGTAGTCCTTGCAGCCGCCCAAGCTTTCCTAAGCAGGCGCTTTAGACCACTGAGCCATCCTGGAGGCTCCTTTTGCATCACTTTGATTAATGTAACTGAGCTTTGGCGCCTTTTCTGGCAGCCACATTGCACATGCGGGTCACACTGAAAACCAAGGCAGGTAAAAACACCAGATAGTTTCAGCCTCAAATCACTCAATCCAGAGGAATTCCCACCCCTTGCAATTGTTTTTTTTTTTTTTTTTTTTTTTTTTTTTTTTGGTAGGACCAAGGTTCAAACTCGCAACCTTGCAGTTGCCAGGCAGGCGCTTGTGCCACAGAGCTATCTCCCTAGCCCCTGCAATTGTATTTTTGATCTTCTTATTTGTTTTCACTGATCGCTGGGAAAATACACACGCAAGGTCCCGCTCTGCCATGTCCTGTGCTGGCTTTAGAGCAGGTTCCACCTGTCAGGGTCTATGGGCGCCCTGACCACAGGCTGGCAGCATTGGACACAGTGGCCCGGGAGACTCACCGCCTTCTTTAGAATCATCTCTTTTTCTCACTGTGAAATCAAGGAGAATTTACATGCAAGAGAAGTTGTTTTAGAGGGATTCAGCTCACAGCAAGTGCGAGACTTTGGCCAGGTGACTTGAAGCTGTTTCATAAGATTTTCATAGAACTTTTAATACCAACGTCAATCGCACCAGAGGGAACTCAGAATTATTAAAGCAGCGGACATGAAAGAAGCGTGGGAGTCCTAAGTGGCTGCTTGGGATCGTCACGGTGATGCAGTTCCTCATCAGTGTCATCGCCACTGTCTTCGTCATTTTTGCCATAGCATTGCATTGATTCCAGGGTCAGAAAACATCTTCTCAAGTGGAAAAAGTGTTGTAGACTTTGGGCAGATGCAGCACAGGCCAAACAGTGTGGGGAGAGGCTAATGAGGAGGTGTGTGGGTGTAAGAAAAGGAAGAAAGGGAAAGGAGGGGAGAGGAGAGGGGAGCAGAGAGGGGAGGGGAGAGTGGGGGCGAGCTGTCTTTACGCAGTCTCACCATGTGAAATGGGAGGTTCCCCCTAAGAGTGCTAAGAAATTCCACCGAATGAATAGGAAGATGTGCAAGACATAACAGAAACAACCTAAATGGCAAATAAACTATGAAAACTGTGTTTGAAGCTAGTGGTATTTGGACAAGTAAAGCTCAAAGCAATGAAGACTTTTTGGAGCTAGAGGGGTCCATAGCCAGCCAGGTAGAAAATGTACATTCCAGACAGACTGTTGCTTGTGTGTGTTTGAGGTTATCTTGAAGTGTCTTTTATAGTAGCCAGCAAATACTCCAGAACAGCCTAAATGCTTGTTGATAAACAACTGGGTAAAGTGTTGCATAAATAATGCCATCTGTGTAAGAGTTTAAAGTACAAAAACAGTACTATGAACTATTTATGCATAGTCTGTAGAAGTGCCAATATACAAGTAGGACAGATGTATAAAGACCTCAGAAAGCAGATGTACAATCCTGGATTTTTGATCCCCAGGTCTGCAAAAAAAAATCAGTATGTAGGTTACCTCTAAAAGCCAAGAAGAGGGGACTGAGACTGGGGACTAGAAAAAGAAAACAAAAGAAAGTGAACTGCATCTGTGCTATTTTAATTTTTGAGTCACACAGAATAGCTCCAGTAAAATGCCAAAATTCTTAAACGTGCTCACCGCAGACGGTGAGCGGTTTCTAGTATTCTGTCTATTTCTGCACTTAAAACAATATGCTTCCTACGGCGTCCCTAAAACTGAGTGACGCCGACACAGGCAGGGCTTCATCTTTCCAAGTCGCACGGCACGCACTCATCCTGACCGAAGCGCGCTTGACTTTTGCTAAGACACAGAGCGTGACACCGCACAGCGCCATATTGAATGCCAGCGCTTTTGCCTGGCTCCAGTTATACCACCTGGGACATGAAAATGGTAGAGACAGAGAGCCCAGGAGCTTGAAGCCAACCAGGAGCGGCTCCTGGCAGCGAGTCTGTCTGGGATTTGGCTGCGTGCTCCTGCTTTCTCTTTAGTCCTCAAGCAACGTCTCCCCTCCGCGCCCCCCCACCCCCAGCTCCCAGGGACAGAAGGTGACTGTGCTCAGCTCCCTTCCACCTTCATTATCGCCTTTCATTTTGGGGGAGCAACAGTCAACGGACTTGTTTCAAACCACGTCCTGCTTGCTGCAGGCTGAAACCCAAAGCAATAGAGCGTTCGCATTTCCTCCCCACACCTCATTTATGCAGCCATTTACAGATGTCTGAGAGTGAGATCCCCCCAGGCCAGAAAATGAGCAGTGGACATGGCTTGTCTAAGAGTAACCCCGCCAGGTAACTGGGTCAAGAGACATCCCCCAGCTCCCAGATGGACCCTGCTTTTTACTCCTGTCCTGGTTTTGTTTCAGAAGAGAATGGAAGGGGTGCAGAAATGCATGTATGGAGCCATGGCTGCAGGTAAGAGAGCTTTGACCTCAGTTCTTACTCAGGGCCCAGCCTTGGGCAGAGCCTCTCTCCCCTCCCCACCAGGGCCCACAACAAACGCAGGGAGGGAAACGCAGTAATTTTTATTTGTTTTTTAAAGAATTTTTTATTTTATTTATTTATTTTTTTCTTGTTTCAGAACCTTTGCTTGTCTACTCACTCATTTTCATGGCCAGCTCAGCCTGCCCTGAGGGCAGGGCTGGCACAGCATGTGGTGCCGGCGATCGAACCACAGTCCCTGAAGCTGTCCAAGCTTTCCCAAGCAGGCACTTTAGACCACTGAGCCATCCCGCTGGGCCCAAATGCAGTAATTTTAGACTGCAGAAGCTGATGGTCAGCAACTGGCGCTTCCCCTAGCTCCCCAGCCCTCTTGGGTCTGACCCACTGCCTTGGGAGGTGCCCTCCCGGTACACTACACGGGGTGGAGGACCGTGGCTAGGCAGCTCAAGGCAGAGGCAGGGAACGTGGAGCTGCAAGCTGAATGCAGTTTCTCTTTTCTTGTCTCCTCTAAGCTGGAAAAAAAAAAAAAAAAAAAGGCAAAGCTATCCATAGAAACACCCCAAAAGTATTTCAGGAAAGAACCCACACAGAGCAGAAGGAATAAAATAAGAGCTTTTTAGGAGCCTAGAATGTACTTAGAATTCGAGTGGCTTCCTTAAAAAAAAAAAAAAAAAAATCTAGCCAGGCGTGGTGGCGCACGCCTGTAATCCCAGCACTCGGGAGGCTGAGGCAGGAGGATTGGTGTGAGTTCGAGACCAGCCTGGGCTACAAAAGTGAGCTCAAGGCCAGCCTGAGCTGCATAGTGAGACCCTGTCTCAAAAAGACAAAAAAAAAAAAAATCTAGAATCTATTCAGTATTGAAGATTCGAGCCCTTGGCTTGAGGTTTTCCTTTCCAGCGCCATTTTCATTGTATTTCATGTGCTTTTCTCTAACACACAAATGCTCCTTCCCATCCACCTCCTCCGGCTGGTCTTGTCCTCTTCCGCTATCGACAGCACTTAGCCTCAACACTAGCTGTGATGCTCCCTTGCCTCGACCTGAAGCACCACTCGCCCTGGAGAGCAAAGAGCCAGGATGTTCAGCTGGCCCTCGGCAGGGGTCCCTGCACTCTGCCCTGCAGGTTGGGGTCCCTGCGTCTACACAGATTGCTGGGGACTTATGGGTGAAAGAGCAACGCCCACACTTGCCGTTGTCCTGCCTCACATCCCGCCTGCTAATCTCGCCTTTGTTTAGCAGCGAGTCACCCTGGAGCTGCCCTAAATACCACCAAGGAAAGGCAGTGGGGTAGGCAGAGAGTCTCTGTAGTGTGGCAATGTTCACCTTTTAGGGATGGGTCCAGACAGGCACTCTGGAGAGTGGGGGACAAGCCACGCAGATCTTGGGATGCCCTGAAATATCTTCCTGGAAAGGATGCGTACCATCCATGGAAATCTGTGACCTCAGAGTCTAAAGTCTCGCTCATTTACCAAAGCACCCACATGCTTTTTCTCACAGGTGGACTGGAAGATAGGTTCGTGGTACATTTCCCCTGCAGGATCATCCTGGTGGGCAAGACGGGCAGCGGGAAGAGCGCCACGGGCAATAGCATCCTCTGCCGTCCAGCCTTCGAGTCCAGATTAGGGGCCAAGTCAGTGACCAGCATGTGCCAGGACGAGATGACCACGTGGGAGGGGAGGACCATCCTGGTGGTCGATACGCCCCCCATCTTTGAGGCAAAGTCCTGGACCCAAGAGGTGTACACGCACATAGGACAGTGCTACCTGCGGGCAGCTCCAGGGCCCCACGTGCTGCTCCTGGTGACCCAGCTGGGGCGCTTCACAAAGGAGGACTCCATAGCCGTGAGAAGGGTGAAGGAGATCTTTGGGGCAGAGAGCGTGAGGCACATGGTCATCCTATTCACCCACAAGGAAGACTTGGAGAATGAGTCCCTGGACCAGTACCTGGCCAACTCGGACAACCACAGCCTGCAGGCTTTGGTGCGAGAGTGCGGGAAAAGGTACTGTGCCTTCAATAACCGGGCGACTGGCCAGGAGCAGCGGGCCCAGCTGGCTGAGCTCAGGGCGGTGCTGGACAGGCTGGAGCATGAGCTAGAAGGCTGCTTCCTCAGCAACGACCTCTTCCTGCGGGCCCATGTGCTGCGGCAGGGCGGGGATGCTGCCTGCCAGGAAGACATTAGTCGCTACCTGGTCCAGGTGAGGCAGCAGGTGGAGAAGCAGAGGCAAGAGCTGAAAGAGGCGGAGAGCAACTGCGCGTGCAGGGTGCTCCTCAGAGCCCAAACCTGGATAGGGTCTCACGTCGTAGTGTCTGCCTGTTTTATTATATGTGGTTTGATCTTTCTTGCATTTTTATTTGACTTTGGTATTGCCCATGGGAAATGAGCATTTTCTGGTGATTTCTACAATAAGATGTTTCTTTTTTCCAGTTTCTCTGTCTCGGTGTGTGTGTGTGTGTGTGTGTGTGTGTGTGTGTGTGTACACATGTGCACATGAGCATGTGTGTGCACTTGCACACACTCACACGTTGTTGTACATTTAATGCAATTTCACTCTGGGTTTTGCTTTCTTACATGAGACATGTGATATGGTCTCCTGAAAGTGCTTTTAGGTAAATAACCCCAAGGAAAATTGTGATGTTCTTACTTCCTTAAGAATTATGATTAAAAATAAAGAATTGTGATAAAGAAAATGTGATGGCTACACATATGAGAGGACTTCTGTGCTCTTCGGAAGGGTACACTTGAGTCATTTATAGGTGAATGGATGCACCCTAAAACCAGAATGTCACATGAAGCAAATGAGATGCACAAGCCTGAAGAGGCCCTGGTTTCTTTTATATGAGCAAGTCAACGTATAAATAAGCCATAAGGCAAACTAAAACACAGATGCAGCATTGCCTGGGCCCATGAATGCTTTTCTCCCCCCATAATTTGGTTCACAAGTGGAAGCTTTTGCCAACATTTTATTTCTACTTCCAAACTCTGCATCAGGTACCATCTTTCCCACGCTATCACAAAATGTAGCCAAAATCATGGGACAAATTAAGTTCATCGGCTGGGAGTCGCCATAACAGGAAGTTGGGAGGTAGATCTTTTGCAGATTTGAGGGTCACCAAGAGACAGAGGTGGGGGTGGGGAAGGGGAGACGCAAAGGCGAGAAGACGTGTTGCGTGCGTGTGCCAGCTCTCCACGGGGAATGCGTCACTCCGTGCTGCAAACACGGACGACATCAGCCAGTTGATTTATCAATCAATCAATCAATCAATCAATCAATCAGTGGGGAAGGTAAATAGCAAACTAGTTGGGTAACAACCATTACAACTCTGGGGGCTTGCAGGAAGGCAGGCTAGGGGACTGTGTGGCCCTGAATCTTGGCTTTCTATCGATGCAGTGCTGGATACAGAAGCATGCCCTCTGCAGAGCTGGTAGTGGGCATTCTTCATTTATTTATAAAATTTCCCAGACCTCATCACAGGCTGTACTGATGGTGCCCACTTAGCCCTCGGTACCCTCGAGAGGGAGACGTGGCAGTCTCATAAGCAAACCAGGGCCTTGGGGGACAAGGAGCAGGACGGGATGAGAGCCCTGTGCATAAGGACAGCAGAGCGAAGGGTCACTGCGGCCCTGCCACATGGAACACAGCCTCTGCAGCCGGGAAATGTGGAGCGGGGCGTCCAGAGGGCCACAAAACAGGCAGGTGTCCACCTTCGTGGGCTACTCAGTAGACATCATGGCCACTAAACTGGATGTGTAGGCAAAAGTCACTCTGAGCAGGAGGCTGGGTCCCATAAAACTGACAGAACACAGAACTGTGAACTTCATGTCACACTCATGTGTGAATGGGAAGCGTGACTCTTCTTCCAATTTCCTTAAATGACGACGTCCTGTATGGCCACCAGCAGATTAACAAATAAAGAAAATGTGATGCCCACGCACAGTGGAGTACTACTCGGCCATAAATAAGGGCAAACCTGAGTGTTTTGTAGGGAAATGGGGACACCTGGAGACCAGAAGGTTCAGTGACAGAAACCAGATGCACTCTCACGTGGTTTCTCCTACATGAGAAACCTGAAGTGTATGCAATGAGTGAAACAAAACCTGGATTGTAGGAAACAGGGAGCCAGAGCTCCCTCAGAAGGGTGAGCAAGAGGTGGAGAGTTGGGGAACGTGGGGAGGGCAGGGGTGTGCGTGTCCCTGCCCTGCGGAACTGTGATCTGTGTGTGCTACAAGCACAGACTAATAAGTTAAAAAGTGCAAAATGTACAACACCCCCCCCCCCCGCTCTCACCCTCGCAGCTGCACAGAGAGGCCACGGGCCAGGTCTGGGGTTGCCTTAAATTTCCCATTGCTGCCTGAGATGCACTGGAAGGTGACAACTTCCACCCAGAACTCAGTGCAGTCCTGGGCAATCTTGTGTGACCCCCGAGGGAGCCTGGGGAAAGAGTGGTGAGACTCAGAGGAAAAGGGAGGAAAAGGCCAGGGGCTGGCCTTGGGGTAAAGCATGAGCACAGGTCCCAGGACTCTGCTTCACGGTAGCTGCCACCTCCCTGGCCACTTGCATGCATGGTGAGGTCCCATGCCAGAGCAGCACGTGCTCTGCATCAGCTCTTTGGGCCCTGGGAACCCCTGGAGGAGGGCAGCGGGGGACTCTGCATGCTCAAACCAAGGACCATAGCCCAACGCAGGCTTCGGGCTGCTCCCACCTGACTCAGCCAACTTCATTGTCCTTCTTGGCCAACTTCCATGTGACAACATACGCATTTATCAGGCACATCGTGAGTGCCAGGGTCTCTGCTCAGGGCTAGCAAGGTGAGACAGACAGCGCCAGGGTTCTGGCCCAGGACAAGCAGTGTGGGTGCAGGAGAAAGGCAGAAATGGCTTGGGTAAGACCAGGACAGGAGCCACACGCAGGAGAAAGCATGTCACACTGGGCTTCCGGCTCAGGTGGCTCCACTGGCAGTGGGCATGGAAGGACAGACAGACAGGGGAGGCGCTAAGAAGAGGATCCGTGCGAGGTGGGCACCGGCGCAGCGCCAGGGAGGGGACCTGGGTGGCCACCACCTGCAAAGCAGCTTCCTTCACAGCGGGGGCGAACAGAGGGTTGAGCAGAGCCAGGCTCCACCTCCAGCTCTGGATGAGCCGACAAGATGCCCCTCCGTTTCTGTCCAGCAGGCACAGGTAGGGGGTCCTGGCTCATCCTCCCTCTAGGGAAATCTTTCTGACCAGCTACAAGATGGCCCCAGATGAGTACCAGGGAGTAGGTGCCTCCCTCCTGGGACGTGGACAGCTTCCTCCCGGCCTCCTGGTCCAGGTGCAGTCCACCATCAGGAGACTTTTCACCCAAAACAGTGTTGCCGGATACCCATGAGCATCCCTCTTGCCCACTTCGGAGGACCAGAGCTGGGCTGCTTTGCAGCAGGGAAGGAGCTAGGGCCCACCCTGAGCTTCCTCCAGGAGAACGCTGGCGAGGGGATCCCTTGCCGCGTGCAGAGCTGAGCTCATCCTCCTTGGGCCATCGCTGAGGGATGCCGAAGGCCTAGAAAGCCCCGTGGATGCCTTTGCTCTCCTTTCTCCCTTCCTGCCTTTGGGTGTGCTTTCACCTTATTCACATGCAGTGAATGTCTCCTGCAGTAAACGCTGCTGCAGTTAGAGACGGGTGAACTCTTCCTAAGACCAGGAACAAGAGAAGGCAAACCTGGTCCCTCTCTCTGGTGCCGTTTCCTTCAAGAAAGGAAGAAGACAGGGAAGTTCTCATGGACTTAAAGGATAAAAAAAGGCATTTGGGAAACTCTTCATTGGTTCAAATACATTTAGGTGAGGGTAAGAGAGCCTACAACTCATGTTGCTTACGAAGTTAGGAAATTTATTGGCTCACATCATTGAAAACGCTGAGATAGGCTAGGGCTGGGGGCCTCACGGAGCTTGTTTTTGTTCCAGCTTCCTGTTGGGTTTTGAAGTTTTGCTTCTACCTCAAGTTGATAGCAAAACAATTCTTGAAGGTCCAGGCACCACACACAGGCCAAATTTGAAGTTCTGGGAGGAGGTAAGACAGGAAATCTATGAGGAAGAAAGGGAATCTGAGTGCTGTCCAGACAAGAGGTGCCTGCAGGCCATCAGGTGATTTCTGAACCAGTGATATTTAGAGAACTGCACAGATGAGGCGACACTTTAGAAAATGCTCTAAGATACAAAGCATCACATCACTTCAAAAAATATGATCAGAAAAATCAGGAGAACAATTAAGCTGCCCAACACACAAACAGCACAGGTCTCCTTGCGTAAAATTACCGAGGTTTGGGCTCTGAGGAGCGCCCTGCACGCGCAGTTGCTCTCTGCCTCTTTCAGCTCTTGCCTCTGCTTCTCCACCTGCTGCCTCACCTGGACCAGGTAGCGACTAATGTCTTCCTGGCAGGCAGCATCCCCGCCCTGCCGCAGCACGTGGGCCCGCAGGAAGAGGTCGTTGCTGAGGAAGCAGCCTTCCAGCTCATGCTCCAGCCTGTCCAGCACCGCCCTGAGCTCAGCCAGCTGGGCCCGCTGCTCCTGGCCAGTCGCCCGGTTATTGAAGGCGCAGTACCTTTTCCCGCACTCTCGCACCAAAGCCTGCAGGCTGTGGTTGTCCGAGTTGGCCAGGTACTGGTCCAGGGACTCATTCTCCAAGTCTTCCTTGTGGGTGAACAGGATGACCATGTGCCTCACGCTCTCTGCCCCAAAGATCTCCTTCACCCTTCTCACGGCTATGGAGTCCTCCTTTGTGAAGCGCCCCAGCTGGGTCACCAGGAGCAGCACGTGGGGCCCTGGAGCTGCCCGCAGGTAGCACTGTCCTATGTGCGTGTACACCTCTTGGGTCCAGGACTTTGCCTCAAAGATGGGGGGCGTATCGACCACCAGGATGGTCCTCCCCTCCCATGTGGCCAGCTGATCCTGACAAGCATTGGTCACAGACCGGGCCCACAGCCTGGACTTGAAGGTTGAGTGGCGGAGGATGCTGTTGCCCGTGGCGCTCTTCCCACTGCCCGTCTTGCCCACCAGGATGATCCTCAAGGTCGATGACCCCACGGTGCAGCCCCCTTCGCCTCCACCTGCTGCGTGAGAGGTCAGTATGTAAGAAAGACTTTGAGACAAAGAGCTCAAAAGATAAAGCCCCAGAAGGACTTGAACCCTAGACCAATTAAAGTGACTCCTCCCCATCTCCTCCAATCACAGACACCCACGTGGAGTGGCTACATAGACCAGTACAGGGTTTGAGGGGAAAATTGTCCGAGCCAGCCAGAGCCCTGGCATCTTTCTCCCAGGACCTTCTGGACTCTGCTGCTCTTTCTAGATCCATCCTCAGCTCAGGCTCCAAGCCCTCCATAGGCTGCTGCCGGATGCTCAGAAGTTCCTACAACATTGAGCTCTACGTCCTTTAGTTTCTGCTAAAGAAGCTGTGTTTGGACCCTGTTCCAGAAGATGGCAGGCTTTTAATCGGAAGAGCGTGTCTCCCAAAGGCACAGTACAGCAGCTGGTGGCCCAACATGCCCACAGCGCAATATCCAACCAGCTTGCTCTGTCTTAGGCTGCACACCATCGTGTGCCTCTCTTTCTCAGGTGGAAGTTTGCCCCAGCGCTTGATGGGCATCTTGAGAAGCGTCCCTGTGCGGGGTGGTCTCCTTACCTGTGGGGGCAGCACCTTTTCCACTCTTCTGAAGCCCTTTGACTTTTTTCTAAAGAGGAAAACATACAGGGATTTTTCACACCGAGCTTGGATGTGACACGCAACACACGACATCGTGTGTTATCCATGAGGACACTGAGCAAGAAGAAGAAAACCAAAAGCCCTGCTGAGGTCACACACTACAGAGCTGAGACAGATGCAGGTGCCTGGGGCCCCGGATGTTCCCGGCAGTGGGCAGGGCTTCCTGCTGAAGAAGGAAGGCATGGAGAGCCCAAAGGAAGCCCTGTGCGTGCTCGTGTCTCTTAAGCCTGTGTCCAGCAGAGGGGGCAGCGAGAGCCGGCCATCACCCACAAGACCAGCAGACCAGCCATTTCTTACAAAGCCTGTGGCTCACTCGTGTCTTTTCTTTAGCTTTGCCGTTGCAGTGTTGCTATCCAATCTGAAGTTGACCTGGAAATTTTCCCTTCCCCCACAAACTCCCAGAACTCTTTCCTAAGTCCCACAAGGCAGAGGCACAGAGGGGACCACCATCCCGGTGTGCCCGGGACTCTGTGCTGAAACTTGGGACTGGCCCAGGGCCACCGGGAGCGCAGTCCACTTCAGGCACAGGAGGCTGCCGGGAAGCCAGGCTGAGGGCGAGTGTGGCAATGGGAGAGAATAGCTCCCCTGTGAGGCTCGGAGCACTGTGCTGCACTGAAGGATGGGTCAGGGCGTCCCTGTTCCTGGCACAGTCCTGGAAGAGTAGCTGCCCCCAGAGCCTCTCTCCTGCAGCCCATGGCCTTTTGTACGCTGCCAGAGTCACTTTCCGCAGCACTGGGGGGGAAATACCTGGCACCCACAATAATGAGGAGGAGTTTACTCTGGCTCCTCGTTAGGACCCACAATCAGCCGGCTCCAGGACAGAGCAGCCTGGCAGAGGAGCAGAGCAGAGGAGGAGCTGCTTGATTTACCACACCCAGGGAGCAGAGACGAGGGAGGGGCCGGGAAGGGAGGCACAGCCTCCCAAGTCACACCCACTGTGACCACCTCTTCCGCCCAGACCCCTTCTCCTAACTGCAGGCAGCTGGAAGGCCCCATAATCCAGCCACCTTCCCAAAGCCCACCTCGGAGTGCGTGAGGCCCTTAAGGAATATCTCAATAGAAACTACCACGTACAGCTCTCTGGTGGCCCTTGTCCTGTCCCCTCCCTCTTCCTGCGCTCCATGAGGCTCCATCCAAGCAGAGAGAATGACTTCCAAGGCCTCATAACCCTTCCCAGCCAGCTCGGGACCTTGCACAGGGCAAAGCTTCAGGGCCTCTTTGCAGCAAGTTCAAGGAATTAGCTCTCAAAATAGCATCTCAGAATCTTAAGATCTAGGATGGGACCCCTGGGAAAAAATAGTTTTGGGAAGAGATGGGCTCTCCCAGTGCTCACATATGGGGAGCACACCCCAGAGCATGCTGGTTGCTCCAGAAACTGGCCAGAGACAGGAGAAAACAGGCAACTCTGTGGCCATGTTCATTTAAGCACTAAATGTAGCATCCTGGCTTCCAGTAGACCGCCCCTAGCTAACTGACCATAACTGTTCTGAGAGTGTCTGCAGCTGCAGAGAGAGACCGTGGAAGCGTCCTGCCCCTTGGACTCTGTCTTTTACCCCAAAGAAACCGCTCTAATCTGGTTTGCAAAGCCCACCCCAGAACAGGTGTAATTTAAAAACGAGTTGTCCACCCTGAGGCTCCCTGGCGCTGATTTTGGTTCAGGCCCTGTTCCACATCCAATCCGGCCCTGGTCTTTGGCATGGAAAACAGCCTGTGAGCCTTTTCTTCCCTCTCCAGTCCACAGGACTTTCAACCTGAGCAAGGGAGTCAGCCTGCATCAGTTTGGCCTGGCCACGGCACACGGTGATCTAGTCCAACCCAAACATTGGTGCGTGGCTGTGGTGCTGACGTGGCTGGCATCAAACAAAGATTACCCTCCGTCACAAGGTAGGCCTTGTCCACTCAGTTGAAGGAACAAAACTGAAGCTTTGGAGCAGAAGGAATCTTGTCTCAAGGGCGCAGCATTCACTCCTGCCTCAGTTTCCAGCCTAGCAGCCTCCCCGTGTGTTTTGGAGATGCCGGACCCTACTGTCATATGAGCTAATTCCTATAAATCTCTGGATATACCTATCCCAAAGTTTCGATAAAACTCTGGAAATCTGACCCATGATCAAAGCTAAATCCCTCTACTAAAACACAGGAAAAAAAAAAGCCTGAACCTCCTCTTAGCTTCGGCGGGTTTTCCTTTTTCAGGGATAAGAGTGATAAGGAGTTTCTGAATATGTGACCACAGAAAGCCAATGTTTTAGGCGTCAACTTGTTTGCAGAGCTGGTGGCTTTGAAACCCAAGGCTGTTCCCCATCGACTGCCCCCTCGCTGTCCCTGGATCACCTCAAAGGGAGATGGCAGGGGGAGCTTCCCAGAAGAAGGCCGCAGATCAGTGGCTGGGGGGTTCTGTGCTAGGGGCAGGAAGGCTCTACCCGACAGGCTGCAGAATAGGCCGGGACAAGGCTGGGCTGATGGCGCTAAATTCAGAGAAGAGAGGTCACAGGGACCCTGAAGATCCTTGGTTTCTTTTTGCTGAGACAGAGTCTCGCTACGTAGTCCTGACTAGCTTTGAACTCACCATATAGCCCACACTGGCCCTGGACTCAGCAGTCCTCCTGCCTCAGTCTCCTGAGTGCTGGGATTACGGGTGTGCAGCCCTGCAAATGCTTAGAACACTCCCCACCCCAAGCATAAGGCTTGACCAGAGCCAGGCAGCCTGAGCCACACTCTGGGCCAGCTGCTCACAGGACGGGCTTGCCTGTGGGCCCCTCTGCCCCATGGCCCCTGGGCATCGCAAGCTACTCACATGGTGTGTTTGGCCGAGTGACTGGTAGCAAGCCATTTCCCCCAGGAATAATAAGAGCCCGAAATCCCTGCGTTCTCAGAATCCAGCCTGAGGGAAAAAAAGCGAAAGCAGGGGAGGAAACATTGAGGGTTTCTCCTTTTCATATATATTTCTTTAGACTTTTATTTTCTCTGCAGTCCAATGCTGCCTCTGTAGTCTCAGTCACCACATTGCAAACCCAGCGACGGTCATCATTTCCCAACTCTACCCCACCCCCGCTTTGTCCCCTGAAGAGAACCTTGCCCCAGACTTGGCTGGGATCCAGTCTTCACCCTAAAGCCCTTTCAGGGCTGGCCACCAACCATCCTCAGTCACTCCCTGTCCATCAGTCCTCCTGTCAGGGCATTCAGTGTTGTTAAGCCAGCTCTGTTTGCTGCATAGTACCTGCCCCAGGAGGACGCTGGGTCCTTGTGAAGACCAGCCCCAGCCCCACTGGGGAAGGGATCCCAGGAAGTAGCAAGAGAGGCAAGACGACCCTCTGGGTCTCCCAGTGGCAGCATCCCCCACCCCAGTAAGGAAGAGCCTGGCAGGAACAGGGAAGGTGCGAGCTGCCCTTGGAAATATCACAGCCTGGGCTCAGATTGCAGCGGTGGCCTTGGGCAGATTTTCTTGCTCTGTTTTCAGAAAGTAAGAATATTACTCTCTGCGCTTCCTTTACTGCGAGTCTCTGAGGATCAGAGGCACCATGATTAGGAAAGCCCCAGCTCAGGGTGAGGATTTGCCACTGCTCAAGGGCATGAATGGTGGGGGGTTCCCCCCAAATAATTCTTCTTTGGCTACTGGCTTCATTCTGGCTAATTATTCTGCTTAATGAGTTCTTCAATTTTTATTTTATTTATTTGGTACAGCTCAGACTCATAGTGCTCCCCCTGTCAGCCTCCCAAGTGGTAGGGTTACAGGCATGCACCACCATATCCGGTTTTGCTGGCCAGCTCAGCATGCATGAGGTTCTGGAGCCAGCATGGCATGTGGCACTGGGGATCAAACCCAGGTCCTTGCATTTGTCAGAAAGGTGCTTAAACCACCAAACTATCTCCCAGCCTCCCCTCTTCTTCTTCTTCTTCTTCTTCTTCTTCTTCTTCTTCTTCTTCTTCTTCTTCTTCTTCTTCTTCTTCTTCTTCTTCTTCTTCTTCT
>PVJA010033179.1:0-15296 GCA_004027025.1 Myocastor coypus | reverse complement strand
TTATCTTTTAAACAAGCCATGATAATAAGTACTATTTACACAGCATATAGATGTGACACCTAGGTATTTCTAATTACCTGCTTTCTCATTTAGTTTTTCTCCCAAATTATTTTTTCTTCCAATTTTTCAAATATTTTTTTTCTTTTTTAAAAAAAAAATTATTTATTTATTTTCTTGTTTCAGAACCTTTGTTTGTTTATTCACTCATTTTTGTGGCCAGCTCAGCCCGCCCAGAGGGCAGGGCTGGCACAGCATGTGGCGCCGGGGATCGAACGGAGGTCCCTGAAGCCACCCAAGCTTTCCCAAGCAGGCGCGTTAGACCACTGAGCCATCCCACCGGGCCCCTCAAATATTTTCTGATTACCTGCTTTCTTAATGATTTTCTTACTACTTATTTCAATTGTGCCATAATTTAATAAAACTAGAAAACAGAGAATTAAAAAGTCATATTACTCTGCTCCTTGGGATGGCATCTTTTCCTCCCTAGAGACAGACACCAATCCTAGTTGCCAGGCACCTGTCATTCCCTGAATCACGAAGCTAAATGTTACCTCCTATTAATTCTATATAACACATCACTGCTACTGATCCTTCCTCTATTGCCATGGACATCATCATATTATGCCCAGGGTCAACTGAGAAGAAGGAAACAGAAAGAGATCTACCAATGTCTCAGTAGTGTAGAATTGGGCCTGGTCAAGCAGTAAAAGATATGCAGTGCTACACCCAACAATTTTATCATTCATTCTATTCCTAGATAATAGTATGTAGGGGATGAGAAGCCACTCAACATCACTGAACTAGGACATTACATTGAAAATTTACTATTCATTAATAGTTAGATTTGCTATGTACCTAGTCCTTCTTCAGTTATATCTCACTTATTTACCACAGCACTTAAGATAGTTCATAGAAAATTTCACTATTAAAAGCAGTGTAGACTTCCTCCGGCCTGCCTGGGACTTCCTCCAGCCTGCCTGAGACTTCCTCCAGCCCATGTGAGACCTCCAGCCTGACTGGGACCTCTGGCCTGCCTGGACACTATAAAAGTGAGCAAATTATATATATATATATATATATATATATATATATATATATATATATGCCCTTTCAGTGCAAAAGAAACAATGAGAAGACCCGATGAATGTAGCTTCAGAGGACTCACTGAGATTTGTCTCTCTCAAAGTGAGCAAAGAGCCTCAAAAGACTCTTCTTTTTTTCAGTATTTAAAAAAAAATAGCTAAGAAATATACATCATTACTTTAATAGATACGGCATATTCCAGACACTGAGCTCACACAAATGCTAATTGGTAATACTTCAAGCAGGGGAGGAGGCAACCATTGGTGTCACATAGCAACTAAACAAAGAACAAGACACCCACAGGATGAGCCCCTGCTTTCCAGGACTCTCAAACAACAGAAGGCAGCCCTCCCTGTGCTCTGTACATAAAATTCAAGGACAGGACACTCACAGGAGGAGCCTGCAACTCCAAGCCTCAGCTTTCCGGGACTCCTGAGCAACAGAAAGCAGGCCTCCCTGGGCGCTGTCCATAATTCACCACTTTTAGGGACACCAACTGATCTTCAATCTTATCTCTATGTGTATATATATATATATATATATATATATATATATATATATATATATATGTGTGTGTGTGTGTGTGTGTCTTCATTTGTACACATAATTATATAAAATAATAATATCAGCTACCATTTAGCCAGTACCTGCTACATTGCCAGTGCAACAGATGTACTATTATATTATTTAAAAAGTTTTTTAGACATACTATTATAAATATATTTAAATGATACACTGGACCCTCAGTGAGTGAAAACAAGAGCATTTTAAGAAAATGAATAAAGGACAAGAAAGTTTAGTCTGATTTTATGGGTTTGTTTATTTGTTGTGTAGTACCTGGGATTGAACTCAGGACCTTGTGTTTGCAAGGCAAATGTTTATTCTACTGAGTTATCTCCTCGGCCCCTATTGTCTGATTTTAACTTGTATATGACAGAAATTCCAGCAGCAGTTTTTATAACTAAGTTTTGTTGAAAGAGAGTAGAAATTTCCAGACCCCAATGGCTTCCCTTGAAATATTCATAACCAGAGTTTGAAGGATAAATCATGAAAATAAAGTCAGAAAGAATACAGCATATGACTTAGCTCCCAGACCAGGGGCGAAATGCTTTCAGTCACAGAGAATTCTGGAGACAAGAAGAAAGAACGAGACAAGACGAAGTTCAGGGTTAGCCATCCTGGCTCCCTTCTTAGGACCAAAATCCCTGGCGGGGATACACATAGGGATAGAAACATCCAAGTAGTTCTTTCTAGATGAATCCACATGCAGACACATTCATCATTCCTCCAGAGAACAGTCTAATATAAGGCAAACTCCTCAAAGGAGACTAGACTTTCACATGCTGTCTTCAACTTGTGTGGAATCAGCGGTGTAGAAACAGCCAGAGTTAACGTAACCAAGGATAATCTTAAGTCATTTATAGGAAAATAGTTGCTCCTCGAGTCTATAATGCTTAGTGAAATAAGATACAGAAAGTTAAGCACCACATGCTTTTTCTTATATGAGGAACCTAAATAAATAGCTTCAAGAGCAACTTGAACGGTAATAGAAAACAGAAAGATAGGCTTGTGAAGATGGGAAGAGATCGCGCATGCATTCACAGGGCGTAATGTTCCCAGTCCCCATGCGGCACTGGTACACAGACCACCTTAATTCCTGTTTTATCTTCTTTCTTTCCCCTCCTCCCCACTTCTTTCCACCTCTTGACCCCCTTCCTATTTGAAAAAGTTCTCTTTTATTTTGCTTTCATTTCTAATTTGTTTCTCGTATGTTTGAACTTGTGTGTGTGATTTAGTTGACTTAACGCTAAGGTCTAAAGGTCCATCCATATTTCTCCTACAAATGACTCATTTATCTTTTTATGTCACAGTAGTATTTTATTCTGGGAAAATACCACATTTTCCTTATCCACTCATCTGCTGATGGATATAGAGGCTGCTACTATGAACTGTAATGCTCTAAGCATGTGTATCTTTTAAAAGCTATTTAAGTTATCTTTTTCTAGTCATCCGACAGCCCACACCCCTACCATCATTAACAAAAATAATACTTTGAAAACTAGACTAAAGAAAAGTCTGAGTTCTTTGTCTACCTGAGTTACAATGAAATCATAACAACAATGGCCATTATTTTGTACCAGACAAAATTCTAAGCTCATACTTACAACTGATATATTCATCACAAGGTCGTGAGTTCAAACCCCAGTCCCACGTTAAAAAATAAATAAATAAATAAATAAACCTCAAGCCAAAACAATCAGACATGAAAACGTCAGGGGTTTTCTTTGTTTCATTTGGGGTTTTTTGTTTGTTTGTTTTAACTTTCGCACATTTGTTTTGCTTCGTTTGTACTGAAATCGAACTCAGAACCTTGCACTTGCCAGCGAGGCACTTGTACTACTGAGCTATATCCCTGGCTAGAGACTGTAGGTTTTGATTAAAAGTTAATAACCCCTAGTATCTTCCAGGTTCATCTATGTTGTATCAAATGATAAAATTTCCCTGCATTTTAGGGCTGAACAGTACCCTTTTGGAGATGCATGTATTTCACACACTATGTTTCCAACCATCAAATCACGGACATGTACATTGATTTTATTTTTTAGCTATTGTATCTAGTTCCGCAACAAGACAGATGTCTCTTTGACATACTGATTCATTTCCATCAGCTATTCACCCACTCATACGTAGGGCTGCTGGATTGTGTTGTAGTCCTATTTTTAGTTTATGAAGAAACTTCATACTGTTTTCTAGGAGTACAGTAAATTATATTCTCATCAGCATATAAACATAAATGAAGACACATTACACTCCATAAATACTTACAATTATTATTTGTCTCCTAAAAATAATTTTTTTTTAAAAAAAAGCATCAAGGAAAGAAAAAAAGAGAAACAAAATAGATTAATAGTCTAAAGAAATGAAGCATGCACAAAATCTACTTCTAGAGAAAGTCATACATGGCAGCATCTACACCCATCATTTGCTTTTTAATGATCTTGGTTGTTGCAGAGTCTCATACAGCGTGGACTCAAGGTGATCCTCCTGCTTTCAGCCTCCCCAGCACCACCTGTGATTGCCTAAGCCTTTCTAAGCAGGTACTTTAGTCCTCTGAACTGTCTCACCAGCCTCTACATTCAGTTTTGAGCAACAACTGTAGAGATGAGGAACTAGTATCTGAAGAAGTGGAGAATAATAAACAAAGCCCAGGGACAGCTGTAGTGGGTTACTTGGGCATTCCCAAGTCTGGCTGCCCCTCCTTGCCCTGAAGATGGCTGGGAGACACAATGACATGCAGGCACCTTGGGGAGCACTCCCCTGCACCAAGCCACTATCAAGAGAACCTTACATAACTTCGGCCTATACTCATCATCACTGGATCCTTCTTGAACTGCGGCTTAACCTCTTCTCCTAGGTGAGGTAGAAACCGCACTGAACCCCACACAGCAGGAGCTGTGCTGAGCCTATCCTGCCCTCCCACTCCCCAGAGAGCTTCGCTGACCTGCACCCCACCCGCCTGCCATCACTGCAAAAAAAATGACAAAACGAAGAAATGAAAGGCAATCTCAGACCTCTAACCCACCCAAAACAAGTCCAGGAGACAACGTCATAGAAGAACTTGGAAGTCGCAAGCCTGAAATTTCTGACATGATGATAACTGAAGTAAAGAAATAACTCAATCAGGCTGTGGAGAAAATCAGATCAGAAATAATCTCTCAGCTAAAAAAGGAAATGACAACAATCATGAAAGAATCATTCAATATATCTAAGGAAGAGCATAGATTTTTAAAAAATAGAAGGGAATAGGAAAATAATGGAAACATTGAATAAACAGTACAGCAAAGAACTAGAATGCATGAAATAGATTCAAACAGAGGTCCAAGACAACACGTGAAGGGTTTTCAAAAATCAGGACCCCCAAATTCAAAGACCCAATCCAAAAATGGGCATCTGAGATTAATACCCACTTCTCAGATAAAGAAATACAAATGTCAAATTAATATCTGAAAAAAAGTTCAATAGCACTGGTCATTTGAGAAATACAAATTAAAACAACAGTGAAATTCCATTTCACCCCAGAAAGAATGGCTATCATCAAGAAGTCAATTAATAGATACTGGAGAAGCTGTGAAGAAATGGGAACCTTTCACTGCTAGGGGGAGTGTAGCCTGGTGCAACCTCTCTGGGGTTCAATATGGAGAGTCCCCAAAACAGAGGATTAGAAGTCCCATTTGACCCACCTATTCTCCTCCTGGGTATTTTTCCGGAGGAACTGAAAATCACAGTGATGTATGTGACCTATGTTTGTAGTAGCACAATTTGTCATAGCTAAATCTTGGAAACAATACCCATCAACTGAGGAATGGATAAAAATGGTGGATTTTTATACAGGGGAGTATTACTCAGATCTTTACTTATAGTATGAATACTAAAACAAACTGAATGTTAGTCTACCAATAAAGTCTATGAAATGGAACAACTTTACCACCTGCATCACTAATAGAACATTATCTAATAGTAATAGCATATAGGAACTAAGTATCTAAAGATTTATTGATCTTAAGAAGGGGTGAAAAAATGGAGAATAAAAAAACATAGTTTTGATGAAAGATGAGAAGAAGGAGAGAAAATTAAATAGTGGATGCTAATTGAGGAGTAAAAGAAAATTAAAAGTGTTAGAGAACAGCTGCAGGAAAGAATGGACAAGAAAAAGATAAAGAAAGACAAAGTAAGAGGAAAACGGGTGATGAGATAGCTCTGTGGACTAAGTACCTGTTTAGGCAAGCGCAGGGACCAGGGTTCGATCCCCAGACTCCCATACTGCACTGGCCCCACCCCGGGGCACACTGAGCCAGCCACTGAAACCTGGTGTAGTGGTACACTCCTGTCATCCTCAGTGCTGGAAAAGCTGAAAACAGGATGATCACTGAGAATCTGAGCTGTTTAGTGAGACCCTGTACCAAGTACATCAAAAAAAAAAAAAAGAAGAGAAAAAAGTTGAGAGGACTAAAAAGGAGAAAAAAGACACTACCAAAAATGTCAGAAAGGGAAGAAAAACACCATACTCCCCAAAAACCCAATAAAAGAAAGTGAAAATAATGAAAAATAGAAAAATCAGAAAATCTATTCAAAGAAAAAAACTCACTGTTTTTGAATAATCTGTATTGAGGACCTGCAGTCTCGGAGTTCTGCAAAGCACATTTTTTTCCACCTCGCTTTACAGCTCACAGGTCTATAAGATACTCTTCCCTACCTCACAGACCCTTCTCTCTGTTCACCCCAGACTATGGTCACTGTTCAAGCCAAGGATATCCAGGCCAAGGGATAAGAAAAGCCAGGAGCCCTCTGGTCTTGGCCAGATGTGAGCCACAAGGCATGGCTCAGGAGT
This sequence comes from Myocastor coypus, assembly GCA_004027025.1. NCBI lineage: Eukaryota > Metazoa > Chordata > Mammalia > Rodentia > Myocastoridae > Myocastor > Myocastor coypus. Next base: position 8,824 of record PVJA010033179.1, on the reverse strand, counting down.
CTGTCAGATTTAATGCTAACACTCACAAGGCCTTGCCTCCCTGAGTGGAAAGCCTAGCCTGTGTCCTTCCAGCCTGAGCTAAAACCGTTCAGGAGAACTATGTCTAAACCACACCGTGTCCACAGTAGCCTCCTGTGATTGTCTCTCATAGTCACATTGAGAGAGTAGGCCTGGAATCCCTGAGGCTGCTGGCAAGTCCATGCTTTGTTCCCAGGTCTCCTGGCTCTCCGGCATTGCCCTCACCCCTGCTTGGGATGACTGACTTGTGACCTCCTCTGATGCTCTGTGTGCCAAATGGAAGAAAAATGCGCATCCAGCTGAGAGTTGGCAGGTTGCATGGCAGGGGCATGGCTCTGCCAAAATCGATGTCACACACCTGTTTTATTTGACTTCTTATTTAATTTCTTTGAGGAGTATTTAGGTTAATCGTTTTTATGTCTTTGTTATATTTGTAATCTTTGGGTAGTGGTTTAATACTTGTGAGCAAGCATCTCAATCAAACAGACTAAAGAAATGTTCAACTCCTATCATATTTATCCTCTACTCAGTGCAACATCTAAAGCTTAGAGGAATTCTTGAGACAGGGTCTCGCTATGCAGTTCAGGCTGGCCTTGAGCTCACTTTTGTAGCCCAGGCTGGTCTCGAACTCATACCAATCCTCCTGCCTCAGCCTCCTGAGTGCTGGGATTATAGGTGTGAGCCACCACACCCAGCATGCTTGCTTTTCTTTCTGTTTTTTTAAAGAATTTTTTTTTTTCTTGTTTCAGAACCTTTGTTTGTTTATTCACTCATTTTTTTTTTTTATGGCCGGCTCAGCCTGCCCTGCGGGCAGGGCTGGCACAGCATGTGGTGCTGGGGATTGAACCATGGTCCCTGAAGCCACCCAAGCTTTCCCAAACAGGCGCTTTAGACCACTGAGCCATCCCACTGGGCCCATGCTTGCTTTTCTATAATCGTTTTTCTACTGTAATGTATAAATCAGTTCAAAGCCAGAGAGCTTATTTGCTATTCCAAAGCATGGACTATATGTTCAAAAGATACAACAAGCTGGCAGAATGAAAAGACCAAAGACATAAAGAAGAGAACTGTAATGAAAAGCACTTTTCACAGGTCAAACCTGTGGGCTCATTAATGTTTTACTGAACAGACGGCACTATTGAGTAGCCAAGATCATGCTTATGGTTATTACTACTCTCTTCATGATGCCTTTGATATAAATGGCTCAGAATATACGAGCTGCCTGCCCAAATGATGAGATTCGATGATTAATTTGCACTTTGTCTCTCTACTTCAAAAGATATTTTTAACTTGTATTTTAAAGAAAACAAAATAAAATAACAAAATCCCAAAACAACATGATAGGAGGATAACAATGGTCAATACATTACATAGTTATCTTCAAATCACTCAGAGTATGACATGCCAGCATTGAATTGTCCAAAGTAAGAAAAATCAACAATGTAATTAATATATATATATATATATATATATATATCCCTTTGCCTTCCCTTTCTTCTTTTTTTCCCATTCCTCTAAATCTATTTATCTTTCATTTTGAAGTTCCTCCCCATTTTACAATGTCTATTGTGCATTTTGATTTATAATTTCTTTCAACTACTCATACTAGGGAGATAATACATTTATACATTGGTGTCTAGTTTATTTCAGTTATGAGTAAAGTTACATCCATTTGCCAACAAAAATTTCCAGCTTATCATTCTTTATAGCTGAGTAATGTCCTGTTGTATAAAAAATTACATCTTTTTTATCCATTTCTCAGTTGATGAGCATTTTGGTTGTTTCCAAGATATAGTCATTATGAATTGTACTTCTATGAACGTGGGTGCACACCTATTGCTATGGTATGATGTTTTGAATTCTTTTGAGAAAATATCTAGAAGGGGAATCACTGGGTCAAATTGGACTTCCAATCCTAGTTTTTTGAGGAATCACCATACTGATTTTCACAGTGGTTACACTAGTTTACATTCCCATCAGCAATGGAGAAGGGTTCCTTTTCCCCACAGTCCCACCAGCATTTGTTATTTGTTGATTTCTTTTTTCTTATTATATGGCCGGCTCAGCTTGCCCTGGGGTGGGGCTGGCACAGCATGTGGTGCCAGGAATCAAACTGCAGTCCCTGTGGTTGCCTAAGGTTGCCAAAACAGGTGCTTTGGACCACCAGCCATCTCACCAGCCCTGTTGATTTCTTGATGATAGCCATTCTTTCTGAGGTGAGGAGACTTGGTGTAGTTCTAATTTGCATTTCTTGAATAATGAGTGTTGTAAATTTTTTCAAATATTTATTTGCCATTTGTATCTTTTCATCTGATAGATGTATATTCATCTCTAATGCACATTTTTGGGTTGAGTCTTTACATTTTAGAGGTCTGATGTCTTTGAGTTCTTTATATTTTCAGCAAACGTGTTTGCTGGCAAACGTGTTTCCTACATTGTGTGTTGTCTCTTCACTCTGTTGGTGGTTCCTCTTGCTGTGAAAAAGCTTTTTAATAAGAATAGATTCAAGCTTTTGATTCTTTGGGGGTAGTTCCTATGCAACTGGGCTTTTATTCCTAAAGTCTTTGCCTGCACTAATGTCTTCATGAGTTTTATCTAGTTTGTATTCCAGGAGATTTAATGTTTCTGTTTTAATATTTATATATTTATCCACTTTGAATTTAATTTAGTGCATGGTGAAAGATATGAGTGAAATTTTAATCTGTGATATATGCAGAGCCAATTTTCCAGCATCACTTATTAAGGAGGTCATCTTCCTTCCAGTGTATTCATTTGGCCCCTTTGTCGAATATAAGGTGGCCAGAGATGTCTTCAACTGTTTCTGCATCTTCTAGTCCATATAAAGATATTTAAAGACGCAATAAAGAAAATATGTTAAACTAGAGAATAAAAGGCATTCTCATCTTATGAAATATAGTTTATCTCAAAATTATTTATAATTAAGAAAACCTTGTAAATTTAAAGTAGAACAGCAAATAATTAAATTATGGTACCACCTCTAATTAAAGAAATATGCTATTTTTAAAAAATATTTTTCGTAAAATTAACATATGAAAATATGTATGGTATGTTAATTTAAAAGAACTGGAATACATTAAAATCTAAATTATGTAAAACATGTATGACTGTAGAATATGTAAAGACAAAGACTAGCCAGAAATACGATAAAATATAAACTTCGCCTCCATATGGTAGGATAGCACTTTTTCTTTTTACTTTTAAACCACCTATTACTTGTGTAACAAAACAAAAACAATACTTGCATTTACTTTTGAAAAGGCAGAAATACATGTTAATCTCATATCAGTAATTACCTGTGTAAAGTGTATAAGATTGGTGACTTGCTTCATACTGTCATATTTTTTTCAGTCAAGATATGCTTTCAAACAAGATATGCAAACAAATATAAAGATAATCACTTTTAACAAGGAGAATGATGAAATATATATTGGGGATTTTCTTAGTTTTGCCTCTTTATGTTTTATATTCAAGTGGTAGCTTCAATTCCACTATTGCTATTTAATACAGTAAAACGTGTTCACGTTAATATTAAAAAGCCAGGATTTCTAGCCCAAGTTTACCATTTACTAACTATGTATCTTGAGGTAGTTACATCACCTCTCTATGGTGATGATCATCACACAAAATAATCATCATCATCATATTAAAACATTTAGTTGATATTTTCATGGCTATCACCATGAAACAATTTCTAAGCAAAGCCTTGTGATTCATCAACGGTATGGTGTCATTTGGCAACAATAAAAATGCACTGCCTTGGAAGAGAAAGCTTTTTCTTTTCAAGTGTTCTCTAACTTTGTCTTCTGAGTGAGGAGAAGTTTAAAAGAGGAGGGGGGACAATTTAAAGGACCACAATGAGGGAAGTATCAAATTGGAAAGTAGTAAGGACCCCTCACTGAAAAAGCAGGAAAATACCCAAGTACTGAGCTGAGTTAAAACTTCTTCAATATATGTGCATTTCTGTACCACACAACCACCGGATAGACATCAGTTCCCCTGAGGCATGAGCAGGCCTATACTCAGAACCAACTCTGGGCTTCACATTCTCCTCATATCCGTTTTCCAGCTCCCTCTCATTGACCTACTACCATAGATGAGCTGCCCCAGTTCCTAGGCAGACCTGACCAACACATGTGCTCCTAAAATGATTATTTCACCCTTAGATATGGTGGTCTGAATCACAGGTTCCATGAGATTATCATGTTATACACATGACTTGTATGTTTATGTATGATTTATATGTATAATAAGTTGCATGTATATACATATCACATGCATAGTCTTATCAGTGAGCAGCAGGGAGATGCAATAGAACACTGAGTTGGATCGTCCACTCACCATTGTGAGCACCAAATACTGGGTGGCTGAGTACTGTGTCAGCAGCTATCAGCTTCCTTCAGCTGCCAATGACTCTTACCATTCTGGGAGATGAATTGTGAGTGTCCAGGGGAGAAGATCGTGGCTCTTCCTTGGTGGATCACTTTAGAGTTCCGGCCTTCATCGCTGTCAGTGGTCAGACTCATACGGGTGATTTCCCAACTCTACTACTGTCTCAATCTCAGCCTCCAGTCGTTCACTCCTCCTCCTTGATGAGCTTTTGACTTAAAATTTGCAGCTAACATTTTTTTAAATGTATTTGGTGCAGAGTCTCACTACGCAGTTGGACTCATAGTGGTCCTCCTGTTTTCAGCCTCCCCAGTGCTGGGATTCCAGGTGTGCACCACCACACCCAGATTCTGTGGCATACTCAGCGCATCCAGAGGTGGGACCAGCACAGCATGTGGTGCTAGGGATTGAACCCTGGCCCCTGTGCTTGCCTAAGCAGGTGCTTAGTTCATAGAACTATCTCACTGGCCTGCTGCTAACATTTTGAAATGCCTCAAATCAAATACTAGTATCAATTTGGCTCCCCAACTAGCTCTCCCTCAAGCATCCTCAAACTTACAAATGAAGCCTTCCATTGCCCAGTCACCAATGGACCTCAGTTCTGTCCCTGGAAGACTCTAATAACCTCTGCCCCCTGGCCTTAGAGCAAGTTTTTGCTGGAGTCTCTTCCACAGTGCTGCTATAATTACCCTACTACTCTTTCCAGAGTTGATCCTCCAGCCCAATGCATACCTTCTTAGAGACACCTTCTGCCTCCATCTGCACCTAGGCATCTCTCCCACCCTCTGGCTATCCAGAAAGCCTCTCATCTGCACCTTTTGCTCCCCTTTCTGACCACCTCATGCTATCTTTTGGTCTTAATAAAAGTGTGAGATCCTAGAGAGATAGGCCTATCTTGGAATTTCTTTATCTCCCCTAATCCTAGATACTTGGTACTACATGTCTTCCTTCTTTGCAGGCAAGAAACCTGAAATGCAGCCATAGTAGATGATGTGTTTGCTGGGGGAGTTTCCATGGGAATATTGGAATAGAGCTCTAAATCTTAAAGAACAGCTTTCCTGTCTTCCTTAGAATGCTATAGAAACATTCCTTATCTTAGTCATACACTCCGATAACTGCTGAACGGTGATCTCGTGCAGTATACTTTTTCATTTACTTATATTTTCCTTCTGGACATGCTGTATAAATTTTTACTGCTTCAAGTAAAACTAGGGATTGGTCCACTGAGAAAAGAAAATTTGCATTCCACTATTAAACATGACCTTGAGTAACTGCGTCATTTAACTTCTCTGTACCTGTGAAATGGTTATTCAGAATGCATTTTGGTGAATCAGGAAGAGAAGAAAGGATCTGGCCACCAGATGTAATAGCTGGTGTGTCTGACACTTACCACTATCTAATACTTCTGCTTTCCAAGCAATACATGTGTAGCCATGTTTATAGCAGCCCAATTTGTCATACTTACATCTTAGGAAATGACACAAATACCTATCAATGGAAGAATGGATAAAAAACATGCAGTCTTTTTATATAATGTGGTACTACTCAGCCATAAGGAAGAATAAGTTGGAAATTTTTATAGGTAAATGGATACAACTTGAAACCATACTCACAGAAGAAATAAACCAGAGCTGTATGTACAAACATCTGGTCTTCCTGTGAGAAGCTGAAAAAGTAAATAAGACCCAAAATGTATAGTAGATGTAAAATGGGAAGAAACTGCTCAAAAGGAGAGAAACTGGAGTGGAGGAAAAGAGAAAAGAAAGAAGGGAATATATATATATATATATATATATATATATATATATATATATATATATTTACACCCCTCAAGCACTGCAGCTGAAAAAGTAGAGAAGGAGCTTCTTATAGCTATGAAGATCATATTAGTGGGAAGATGACATAGGAAAAGGAAAGCACTCATTATTTTCTGTGCCATGATATTTTCTGTTCTTCTGGGGAGATACCCAAAAGGGGATTAACTACATCAAACGGGAACTCCAGTCCTAGTTTTTCAATGAATCTCCACATTGATCTCCACAGTAGTTGAACCAGGCTACACTCCCACCAGCAGTGGAGAAGGGTTCCTTTTTACCCACTGCCCCTCCAGCATTGTTTATTGGTTGATTTCTTGATAATAGCTATTTTTCCTCAGAGTGAGATGGAATCTCAGTGTTGTTTTAATTTTCATCTCCCAAATGATCAGTGTTGTTGAACATTTTCTCATATATCATTTGCTGTCTGTATTTCTTCACTTAAGAAGTGTGTATTCATCTCAGATGCCCATTTTTGGGTTGGGTCTTTCAATTTGAAAGGAAATTCTATCATTTAAGTAATAACATGGAACTTGTAGAAGGAAGGCTAACAGGATTTATAAGTGACTGAGGAATCTGCAGTCAATTGGGAAAGGAGCTCTAGCTAATTCTAACTATGAAATTTTCCTTGTCTTAAGTCACACACACACACACACACACACACACACACACACACCCTGCAACCTTAGACCTACAATACAGTTGAGTCATTTGTGTTGTTGCTTCGAGATTTCTCAAAGTTAAATCAGATTCCCCGAATGCCTAGTTTGCCTACCTCTTCTAGCCCAGTGAGGTCCTTTTTTAACAGATGAAGGTAATTTTATTAAATCCTACACTGTTGCTTATAGTTTGAGTTCTTTTCTTCTTTCTATCTTTGCTGCTATATTTCCTATATTCTGCACATGTATTGGGCCAGTGAGATGGCTCAGTGGTCTAAAGCACCTGCAGAGGAAACTTAAGGCCAGCGCTGCTACCGCTCCTCCATCCCTGACACCACACGCTGCACAACCCCACCCCAGGGCGGGCTGAGCCAGCCGTAACACAAACAAATAAATGAGGTTTAAGAGAAATAAATAGCGGGGTGTGGTGCTCACACCTGTAATCCCAGCACTCGAGAGGCTGAGGCAGGGGGATCGGTGGGAGTTCGAGACCAGCCTGGGCTACAAAAGTGAGCTCAAGGCCAGCCTGAACTGCATAGTGAGACCCTGTCTCAAAAAGACCAAAATAAATAAATAAATAAATAAATAAATAAATAAATAAATAAATAAATAAAGTTGTTTTTAAAAAAAAAAAAGAAAGAAAATATTATTTCAGGTCAGCCAAATAGCTCAGTGGAATAATGCACCTACAAGCAGTCGCAGGACCAGGAGTTCCATCTCCAGGACTGTTGTGCCAGCCCTGTCTCTGGGGCGCATTGAGAATGCAGTTGAGACTGGGCGTGGTGGTGTGTGCCTGTAATCCCAGCTCTTGGGAGGCTGTGAACAGGTGAACCACTACAAGTCCAATCTAGCAGTGAGACCCTGAGCACTCTGTAGACCTTTCCCTAAAATACAAAAAAAAGAAAAAAAAAAAAAAGAAAAAATGTTAATTATATATATATATATGAAAATCAGATAATTAGGTAGAAGTCAAGTTTAGAAATAAATTAGTAAATAATTGTTCGCATCATTAAAGATTTCTTAATTCATTCTCCAAAATTATATTATATATATATATATATATATATATATATATATATATATATGTATGTATATATATATATCAGTCAACTGATAAGTTATCTTAAAATCTTAAGAACTCAATTGTGACTGGGAAGATAGCTCTATTATCTAAGCACCTGCCTGGCAAGCACAAGGACCCAGGTTCTATTCCCAGTATGGCATGCCATACTAGCCACAGAAACCAGGCATGGTGGTGCACACCTGTGATCCAAAAACTGGGGAAGTTGACACAGGAGAATGACTACAAGTTCAAGCTGTGTAACAAGACCCTGTACTAAATAAATAAATGAAGGAATAAACAGATAATAAATAAATCTAAAAATGGGCATCTGAGATGAATACACACTTCTTAAGTGAAATACAGACAGCAAATAGATACATTAAAAAAGTTTAACAGCACTGATTATTTGAGAGATGAAAATGAAAGCAGCACTGAAATTCCATCACACTCTGAGGAACAATAGCTATTATCAAGAAACCAACCAATAAAAAATGCTGGTGGGGCTATGAGTAAAAAGGAACACTTCTCCACTGCTGGTGGGAGTATAGACTGGTTCAACTACTGTGGAAATCAATGTGGAGATTCCTCAGAAAACTAGGACTGGAGGTCCCATTTGGCCTAGTTAATCCCCTTTTGGATATCTTCCCAGAAGAACCAGAAGTATCAAATCACAGCAATATATGCGCAGCCATGTTTATAGCAGCACAATTTGTCATAACTACATCTTGGAAATAACACAAATGCCTATCACCCAAGGAATGGTTCAAAAAAAAAAAAAAGATGTAGTCTTTTTATACAGTGGAGTACTACTCAACCATCTACTAATATTGAAAATCACTTTACCTGATATGACTAAAAGGAAA
>PVJA010033178.1:0-23418 GCA_004027025.1 Myocastor coypus | reverse complement strand
TTTTTTTTTTTTCAGAGTACCACAGCTTTTTTTGTTTGTTTGTTTGTTGGTTGGTTTTATTTTTTTGGCATTGGGGATCAAACCTGGGACCTTGTGCTTGCGAGGTAGATGCTCATGCTGCTGAGCTATTTCCCTGGCCCTATAGTTTTCAAAGTAAAGATCTTTCACTTTCATCTTCCCAAAAGAATGAAAAGCATCACACTATAGTGATATTCACACAACCATGTTTATAGCAAACAGCTTGTAATTACCAAATCTTGAAAAAACAAATGTCCATCAAAAGGGATGTTTTTTGTTATATATCTATATATCTATACCTATATCTATATCTATATCTATATATAGATATCCATATATATATGGATACATATATGTGTATATATGTATAGATATATACACACAGACATATATATATGGATAAACTTGAGACCATTATATCTAAGTGGACAGGCCTTGAGACCATATGGTTAAGAAAAATAAATTGGAAATCTATGTGTAAATATCACATGGTCTCTATGGTGTCAAAAACCAAAAGTGTAAATAAGAACCAAAATGTATAATAGATATTATAAAATAGGAAGTAACTATTCAAAAGGAAAGGGGAACTATCAGGGGGCAGGTGTGGAAGGGAAAAGAAAAAAAATGAGAAAATAAAAGGATAAAATGGAAACAAAAGGTTTGTAAATAAGGAGGGGAAGAGGGATTGAAAAAGAAAAACAATGGGGGAAAAAAGAGGAACTAAGACATCTAACGTATGAGTACAGCAGCCAGTGATACAGCTGAGTGGCACAGTGCCTGCCTGGCAAACTCAAGGTCCTGAATTGATTCTTAGCACCAAAAAAAAAGAAAAGTACAGTTATACATTCCCTATGATGAGTGTGATCATTATGCATATTAAATTGTATCAATATGCCTAATTAAAAGAAAACCTAGCACTACTGACAAAAGAATTCAATAAATCCGCAAGATATAAAGTAAAAAAAAAAAAAAAAATCTAATACTAAACCAAAAGTAAACAACTTAAAAAAAACGATCTTTTATATTCAGGTTATATACCATAGCAATAGGCAGCAGTTATATTTGGACCTAATAACTTCACAAATACAAAGGAAAAAACACCAAATACATAACCATCCCTTTTTATCCACAAGGGGTATTCAAGAACCACAAATCATAATGAACGACATATGTTTGTTGTCTTTTTTTTTTTTTTGAGACAAGGTCTCACTATGCAGTTGTGGCTGGCCTTGAGCTCACTTTTATGGCCCAGCCTGGTCTCAAACTCGCACTGATCCTCCTGCCTCAGCCTCCCGAGTGCTGGGATTATAGGTGTGCGCCACCACGCCCGGCATGAACCATATATGAACTGGATTTTTTTTTTAATGTACTTAGTAGAGGGTCTCACCACACAGATCAGACTTGTAGTGATCCTCCTGTTTTCAGTCTTCCAAGTGCTGGTCTCAATTGCCATCTCAGCATACCCCAGGAATGGGGCCAGCCAGGGATCAAACCTTAGTCCCTGCCTCTACCTAAGCAGGTGCTTTAATCCATTGAGCTACTGGCTGAACTTATGAACTGTTTTTTTTAATACATATACTCACAAGTTTAATTCCCATTCTATCTTAAATATTCATTTGCCATACATTGTATAACTTGGGAAGTTTGAGTTCAAACAACAGAACTAGCATAGATTTTTCACTAGTTACAATTTAATGCCCAAGTTTATTTTACCATTGATTTTAGCAACCTCAGCATATAAGTTTGTTTCCCCCACCCCTGGAAATTCCTTATTAAGTCAAGGAACTTTTTACTTTTCTCATGAAAGAAAATGCTTTATACAGCTTCTACTGATAAAATTTGATAAAAATAAGGGTTACTTGAACATAAGCATTGTGATATTGTGCCAGTAAATCTGACAGCCTACATAACTACTAAATGACTAGAAGACAAACAGTATAGACTAAATAGATGCTCTGAGCAAATGAATGATTCACATACTAGGTAGAATATATGGGGACAAACAAGATTTTTTTCATATCCACTGAGAATGATGAACAATTTAAAACTCACCATTGCTTATTACTCAAATTTTCTATTTAATTTTTCAGACCACAGTTGATGACAGGCAACTGACCATACAAAGTGAAATCACAAATATGGGGTTGGGAGATTATTGTATAACAGCTATTATACTAAGTTGAGTAACTTATTATGTGCTAAGCACTATATCTTGCTTCATATAACAGTTAAGATATAATTATCACTACTTTGCAAATGAACAAAATTAAAAGTTTAGACAGTTAAATAACTTGTCCAAATTTTAGCCAGGTAGTAAATACTGTGAAGCCTGAAATGAAAACCAATTCACCAACAATGTTCGTGTTATTTTGAGGGAGGACAGAGTCTCATTATGCAGTTCAGACTGGCCTCAAACTCACAGCAATCCTCTTTCCTTAGCCTTCCAAGTGCTGGGATTATAAGTGTGCACTGCCATGCCCAGCAAAATCTTTGTTTTAGTTTATAATTGTACATGTTTAATTTTATTAGTACATGTTTGCAATTCATACAGTTTACAATCATCTGGGGGAATGGTTACATTACAGCTTGTTTTTATTTTTAGGCACAAAATCATATACTAGCTACAAATTACAGGTTTAATCTTATAGAAGAGCTGGTAAAAAGAGACAAAGCTGGATGACTCGCTTTCATTGGCCTGCGCTTCCTCTTTCATGCTAATAACTTATAGTAACAACTAAAGTTTAAAAACCATTTTTCGAGCTTAAGAAAGCTGAGTATTAAGAGCTTTTTTTAAATGAGCTTTTAATACATAAAGAGATTAACCTACGAATGATGTCACTATCAAATAATTATGATTAAGAGAAATGAAGATCACTAAATCAAGTCATCAGTTCTCAACTGACTTTTTTTTTTTTAATGTATTTGGTACAGGGTTTCACTATGCAGCTCAAACTCATAGTGATCCTTGTTTCTAGCCTTCTACTTTCAGTTGCCAGCTCAGGGTGCCCAGGGTAGTGCCATGGATTGAACCCCAGTCCCTGTGGTTGCCTAAGCAGGTGCTTACTCTACTGAGCTACCTTGCCAGTCCTCAACTGACTTTTACGTATACAATTTATGGAAAAAGTTTAAAAGCTAATGTCTTCAATAAGATAAGACAAAAAAGTATTAGCATACTAGCCTTGATTGTTTCTTCAGATACTTGGTTCTGTAATGCTCTCAAAGCTTCGTCTTTTCTCATATTTTCCTTTTCCATTTCCTGAAAGAGTACACATTGGTAAGGAAAAATATATGGGTGTAAATAAACATTTCTCCATTAAAAATAAGCCATGATATAACTGATTTAATTAGATTTAAGGCATTCTATAAAAACCTAAAATATTAGCTTTTAAGTAAGTTTTGTAAGGATGAATTTACCACTTTGCTTTCTGTCAAAAGTCTATCTAGTGACTCAAGATGATGTTGTTTACACATTATATCTTGTTGTAACATGGACATAGTCTTTTCTTGCTCTTTAAATTGCTCATCTTTTTTCTCCAGTTGAGCTTCAAGCTAAACAACAGAAGGAATTAATTTTCACGTTAAACTTTTACAATCATGAAGCATTTTCAATATACAAAAGAAAACACAAAGGCAACCCAATAGAAAGGCAGGGAACCTCATTAAGAGAAGTGGGACACTGAATTTTAGTATATGTGACCTTGTACCACTTGAATGCAGCCAGTTAGCTGCAAGCTATGGCTGAGAAAAGATACGTTTTAAAATGTGCTATATTGGGGCCTGGCAGGATGGCTCAGTGGTCTGAAGCGCCTGCTTAGGAAAACTTAGGTGGCTGTAGGGACTGCAGTTCAATTCCTGGCACCAAATGCTGCACCAGCCCTACCCTCAGGGCAGGCTGAGCCAGCCATAAAAATAAATAAACAAAAGTTCTGAAACAAGAAAAAAAAAATTAAAAATCTAAAAAAAAAAAAATGTGCTATATGGTTGGGCATGGTATTGCACAACTATAATCCCAGCCTTCATGAGTATGAGGCAGGAGGATTGGTTCAAGGTTGAGAGTAGCCTGGGCTACAAAATGAGCTCAAGACCAGCCTGAGCTGGATAGTGAGACCCTGTATCAAAAAGGAAAACAAAAAGAAAAATCATTAAAGGAGGCAAAATCACACTGTTCTCTTCACTTACAAAAAGAAAGGTACGAATCAAGATTCAACATCAAGGTGATGTTGGCTGTGTTTTTTCATCTTGATAGAATTGCTGCAAGCATTTACCAGTGAAACTCTCTGAGCTATGAATGTTTTTTGGAAAATTTTATTATTTATTATTTTTTAAATTGTTTGGTACAGTATCTCACTATGCAGGTTGGATTCATAATCATCCTCCTGTCTCAGTCTCCCCAGTGCTAGGATTATAGGTGTGTGCTATCAAGCTAAGGTTCAGGACGAGCACACCATGCAGTACCAGGAATTGAGCTCAGCATCTTGCAAGGCAGATGCTCACGCCACTGAACTATCTCCCCAGCTCCAAATGTAAAATTCTAAAACAATGAATCCAACATCCTTAATGTATGCAATACAGTGGACCTTTGACTTATAAACTCAATTCCCAAGTGCTGGTTGTAACTCAAGTTGTCAACTGAAGGCTCAGACTCCTCTATACAGCCCTTAAAGTCTCTCTCCTATAACAGGCAGATTTCAGTATCCTTTGAGAAACACTAGTCTAGGATTATTCAATTAATCTCATATAGGAAAAGATATTGTAATGTTCCTTCCAGAACTCTTTAAAGGTTAAATCTGTATCTGAAGCCACCTGGAAGCACAAGTGGCTGGCATTTGGATCATAACTTGAGACTTTCATTGTGAATTAAAACTAAAATTTGGGTCATAATCCAAGTTGTTTGTATGTCAACCAGGCTATAACTCAAGGGTCCACTATACTCAGAAGTTTTTAGTTTGCTGTTTTTTGTCTATAGGGTATATAGGTGATATATTTTTCTTATTCCAAATATAGGTAATTCCTGTTTCTGGGCAGGATGGCTAGAATTTTTATTTGATTTTTTAAAATCAATTTTGACATTACTGATTTTTTTGCAATGAACCAGATTTTGGTTTCAGTTATGTTACTGATGTTTTATTTTCAGTTATACTTATTTCCATCTTTCTCTTCTTCATTGATTTTGCTAGTTGCCTAAGCTAAAATTTTAGATGACTTTCCCTTTTTCCTAATATTTGTCTTTAACACTATAAATATTCCTCTAAGAACTACTTTAGCTGTATCCCATAAGTTTTGTATGCAGTAAAGAACATTTAAGTTATGAACTTTAAGCCAGACATGGTGGTGCATGCCTATAATCCCAGCACTTGGGAGGCCGAGGCAGGAGAATCGGTGCAGGTTCGAGGCCAGCCTGGGCTACAAAAGTCAGCTCAAGGCCAGCCTGAAGTGCACAGTGAGATCCTGTCTGAAAAAGACAAAAAAAAAAAAAAAAAAAAGTTATGAACTTTAACAGGTATACTGTATAAGATCCATTACTTTGTTGGCTGACAAACAAATCCAATTTACAAATAATTCTCCCAGAATGAAACTTGTTTGTAAGTCAGAGATTTATTGTGTTGTGTTTCCATTTTCTTGCACTTCAAAAAAAGCTGCTGAGCTCTTTCCCCAACCTGAGGGTGTTATTCAGATGTCTTCTGAATCTCTGTTGTTTGTCCACTTCTAGCAATAAAAGAGTAGTTCTAACATCTGCAACCACAATTTTAGGTTAATTTGATTTTCCTTTCTGATCTTATTATGGTTTCTGTCCGAAGATTCATGTAATTATTGGAGGCAGGCTTTTGGAGGCTGTTGAATCTAGAGTTTGTGACTGGTATATTGTCTAGTGCTAGGATTCACCCACCAGAGGGCGGATAGTCTGCATATAAGGGAGGGAAAGAGACTTGCTCCCTCCTTTTTGCTCATGTTAGTCTTGCAATCTTCTGTAGTCATGAACTATGCCTTGCCACCATGCCTTGGAGCCAGTTTATTTTAGAATGAAACCTCCAAACTGAGCTAAATAAATCTTTTTTCCCTTAACTTTGGGTGTTATGCATTTTGTCTCTGAGACAAAAGTAAGTAGACAGGTCTTTTAATTTTTTTCATGTATTCTAAAATTTTGTTTTTGGGGCCTGGCAGGATGGCTCAGTGGTCTAAAGTGCCTGCTTGGGAAAGCTTGGGCGGCTTCAGGGACTGTGGTTTGATCCCGGGCACCACATGCTGCACCAGCCCTGCCCTTAGGACAGGCTGAGCCGGCCATAAAAAGAAATAAATAAACAAACAAAAGTTCTGAAACAAGAAAAAATAAAATAATAAAATAAAATAAAAATAAAATTCTGTTTTTATGATTTTTATGAAATCTTGGTAAGCTGAGACTTGTCTTCTTATATAATGCTATTTTATCCATAGTAATTTTTGTTTTGACTTGAAATCTTACTTTGTTGGGTACAAATATAGTCACAGTAGCACTGTTTTGATTAGCAGCTTTCTGGTACATTTATTTCCATAATCTCAAGTCCTATTTAGTTTACAAGTAATTTTGATACTGAATTTAAGCATACTATTCTTAAAATCTGTTATTTATTTATTTCATACAGAGTCTCACTACGAAGCTCAGACTTACAGTGATCTTCCTGTCTCTGCCTCCCCAGCACTGTGATTACAGGTGTGCACCACTATGCTGGGCATGGCATACAGTACTGGATTCAAACCTGCATCCCTGCACTTGCCAGGCAGATTATTGGACCGCCAAACTATCTCTCTAGCCCTTAGGCCTACTATTCTAATATCGTTCTCACTCTCTCCTTTTTCACTTATTTCTCTTTTCCAGATTTCTCCTAAATTATTTGAGTATTTTCAAACTTTATCTATTATCTTATTATATCTCAACAGTTTAGTGGTCACTCTAAGAATTATGATTATATATTTAAGTTTTCATGGTCTACTTTGAATAATTTTGTCACTCAATGTAAAATGTAGAACTCTGTAATAATATAGGTCTCTTTAACTTCCTCCTGATATTGTAGTTTCCACATGTAACACACCAACATATTATGCCAGAAAATGTTGCAATTTTTTCTATTGTCATAGATATTATTAAAATACTGAGAGGAAAACCAAGTGCAGTGGTGCACACCTGTAATCTCAGTACTTAGGAGATGAAGCAGGAAGATTATTGTAAATTTGAGGCCAGGGCTACAAAGTGGGTTTAAGGCCATCATGAACTGCATAGGGAAAACCTATCTCAAAAAGACAATTAAATAAATAAATAAATAAATAAATAAATAAATAAATAAATCCTCAGAAGTGTCAATTCCAGCCAGGACCCAGACTTGGCATGTGAGTAGGACTGCCTGGGGCCCACCAGATCCTTGCTGTAGCTAGTGCCCAGGTCTCGCGTGTGAGTGGGACTGCCTGTTGGTCCACTGGCTCCTCATTACAGCTAACATGCAGGCCAGGAGTATGTGTTTGTGTATAAATTCCCCCATCAGACAGGCCCAGTTTGGAACCCTGTAGCAGAACTCCCTGCAGAGAAGCTAGAGGCAAGACCCACCCAGTTGATCCAGCAGCAGAGCATCTTGCCAGAGTGGCACAGCAGATTCACTTCCAAGGGCTACAGCAGAGCAGCCAGACCCAAACCACACTCACCTGGATGAGTTTGAACTTGGTAGACCAGGACCTGGGGCTAACGTAAGAACTCTAGCAAAGCTCTACATCAATGGTGAGAAGAAAAACAATGCTATACAAACTGACAAAGAGAAGGAGCAAAATGCATTCACAGGCCCTGAGCTTACCCAGAACAAATACAAGAAACAACAGCATAGAAGAAACTGGAAAACACACACCTGAATTCTCTGAAATAATAGCATCTGAAGTAAAGAAACAACTGCAGAAAGATATAGGTCAGACATAATTTCTAAAATAAAGAAATGATAATTATAATGAAAGAAGTACTAAGTGCTTCTAAAGAAGACATTGATAAAAGAGAATATAAAAAATGATGGAATCCTGAATGAGTTATATAGGAAAGAAATAGAATGCATGAAGCACATTCAAAGTGCTATACAGGAAATTAAAGCTTCAATCACAAACTGGCAAAACCATTTAAATGAAAGAGAAATAGACTTCCAGACCTTAAAAACACCATATTGCAGCTAGTGAAAAGAAAAGATCTGTTAAAAACAAGTAGGATGCAGGAAAAATTAAACATCTGCAAGATGATGCAGAGCTGAGTCAATACAAATGATACAAAGAGAATACAGACATAAGTAATAGCAGAAAACTTTCCAAATATGGGGAAGCAATCTAACATTTAGTAATGGAAGCATACAGAACTCCAAATAACACCAACCCAATTAAAACCACACCCAGACACTTAATAATCAAGATCCCAGAAATTCAGCACAGGAACAGTATACTAAAAGCCACTAGAAAAAAGAAACATTACAAAACATTTTAAAAAAAAATCTTCGGCTGGACAGATGGCTCAGCAGTCTAAAGTGCCTGCTTAGGCAAGCTTAGGCAACTGCAGGGACCACGGTTCAATCCCCGACACCACATTCTGTGCCAGCCCCACCTCCAAGGCAGGCTGAGCCAGCCATTAAAAAAAAAAGAAACATTACATTTAAAGGAAAGCCCGTTACAATAATGGCAGATTTCTCTTTACAAGCCATCAAGTCAAGAAGAGAATGGAGCAAAGTACTTCAAGTCTTGCAAGAAAACAAATTTCAACCCAGGCTGCTATACCCTGCTAAACTCTCTTCAAGTTCAATGGAGAAGTGAAATACTTCCAGGACAAAAAACTAAAGAATTTCACGACAGCAAAGCCAACCCAACACAGACTACTTAAAAGATAGCCTACAGAGGGATCAAAATGACCACAACTCCATGAATGAGATGGAAAGAACACACCAAATACAGAAAACAATTAAAACAATTAAACATAGGAGAAAAAGAGGTAAACAAAAAAAGCAGTCTTTCAACTATTCTTTTGTATACAGCAGCAAAATATTTACATCAACATACTCTACAGGCTGCGGTGGCCGTGCAGTTCCACTGGCAGCCCGCTTGTTTGGTTAGTGCAGCCCGCTCCAGGCTGGTGTCAATGTCGGCTGCAGCAAGCCTGCCAACTGACCATGGACTCTGCCAGCCAAGATATCAACTTGAATTCATCTAACGAAGTTCAGCTGTCTAACTTCATGATTGATGTCCCTGTTGGCCAAGGTGTGGCTGCCCAGACTCCTGCTGTTGAGGGTCTGACGGAAGCAGAAGAGGAGGAGCTCAGGACTGAACTTGCCAACACAGAAGAAGAAATTATCACACTGCGCCAGGTCCTGGCAGCCAAGGAGAGGCACTGTGGAGAGCTGAAAAGGAGGCTGGGCCTGTCTGCCTTGGGGAGCTGAAGCAGAACCTAAGAGCTGGCATGGTGTGCAGGTTTCTAACGACTATGTGAAAACTTCTGAGAAACTTGAAGAGTGGAATGAGAAAGTGACCCAGTCTGACCTCTACAAGAAGACCCAGGAAACTCTGTCTCAGGACAGAAGATATCTGCTGCGTTATCCACTGTGGGCTCTGCCATCAGCAGAAAGCTTGGAGACCCGAGCAGCTACTCCATCCACCACTCGATAAGTATGCCAGCCATGAGGAACTCTGCCACCTTCAAGTCATTTGAAGACCAAGTGGGGACCATAAAGTCTAAGATTGTGGGTGGCAATAAGAACGGCAGTGACAGCCTCCCTTCCCCAGTGGGGCATGCTGACCCACCCCTGACAGATAATGTGCTTTTCTAAACCTGTGGTAGCATCACCAAGCCACAGGTCAGGTGCAAGCACACCCTCATCATCCCATGTGCAACTCTGCACGATGGAGCCACCAGCTGGGGCGAGTGATCTGTCTGTTTTGAGGAAAATCATGCCAACCCATGAGCAGATGTGGCTGCTGCCTTTGAAGGAGTTAAGAGAACAATGCTGTATATACATGTTTTACACTCTATTCATGAGTGAAGCGGATCACTGTGCTGTCCTCAGGGCCACAGAAAATGGACGGTGTGGAGGGTCTGAGGGGTAACAGGCCAAAGGTCATGCCCCCCCTTGGAGTTTTGATAGCTCCACAGAACCTGGGAGGAAGGAGATGCATTAAAATATGAAGTAAGCACCATTTTCTGGCCTCCCCTCTTGGCTAAACTCACAGCATCTGCTCACCAAGGGTGCACTGCCAGGTTGCTGTTTTCCTCTGGAGATGCAGAATGAGAACTGTCCATTTTCTGAGACCTCAGAAAGGAATCATTAGCAGCTGCCTAATTGTTACACTAATGACCTAACTTTGACAAGAAGATTTACTATTTTTTGAATACAGTGGATTCCTCAGGAATTAAAGTTTAGCAAAGCAAAAAAAAAAAGCATACTCTACAAATGGACTTCTGCACTCTATAAGTCACGATTCTGTTCAGATCTACAGGGTGGATATAAAGGAAATAGCAGTGGCTCAGTCCCACAAGTGACACCTGGCAACCAGAACCAGTAAGCATCATGGACACTGTCCATGTCTACCACATACTAGAACTTTGAGGGAATGGTTAGAAGTGCTGGTCATATATTTGCCATTCCAGTATTTTTATGTTTTATTCTTAGCAATTCTTTACTATCACGAAAACTTTTTCTTAGTTGATATTATTATATATATTAACCTAATCAAATACTATATGGGTAATCTGAATTGATCACAGATTTGTATATACGATACACTACATTCTGGCTTCTTAGTTGGACTCACAATTTAATTTTAATGTTTGAATATTTTTGAAATATTTAATTTTGAATTAATGTTTAATTTTCTGAATATTACTTAGTTTTAATTTTTGTTTTATGATTTATGCTGTATCTTTATGACTTACAATCTACTTATAAGACATGGTATGATATATTCTCCCAGTATTAGAAACTTTAAGAAGGTATTTCCATTTTCCACCGACTTTATATTAGTTCTTGTCTTTTCCACACACACACAAATATATATATATTTGTGGGTTTTTTTGTATTTCAGAGAGGAGGCATTAGGCCTTCATGTTTATTTACAGACATATCTAGTACACCACATGAATTTAAGAGTTTGATCTGTTTCCAAAGAGCTTCCCCTCTTGAGAGATTCTGCCCATCTGTGAAAGGGGATGAATTCAAACATCCTCATTTCTTTAGCAGTTGATGTCTCACTATGAAGAAAGGAGCTGCAAAACCAGATCCAAAGTACAAGGTCATCATGGCCAACAACCACCACTTGTTTTCCACAGAAAATGGCAAGTTCTTCCTGGGGCCTTCCTTGTAGTTGCTGCGACGCACCACGGAGGTTGTGAACCTCTGGATGCCCTGTCCCAACATGGTGCTGCAGGAAGCTCTGCATATATATATATATATATATATATATATATATATATATATATATGAAAAAATTTGTATATAACCTAAGATTGATATTGTTTTGTGGAAATCTTCAATGACCTTTTTTCAAAAACTTTATTTATTTACTTACTTACTTATTTATTTAAGTTATGACCAGCTCAGCCTGCTCTGGGGGTGGGGCTCATGCAGCATGTGGTGCCGGGGATCAAACTGTGGTCCCTGTAGTTGCTTAAGCTTGCCTAACTAGGCAGGCACTCTAGACCACTGAGCTATCTCACCAGCTCCTTCAATGATCTTTTAAGTGGGTTTGTTTAATATAATTATATTTTACATAGTCTTGCATAACTACCATTTTAAATGCTATTTGTTATCCAGGACCATACAGCAACTTCTCTTGCCTTCCAGGTTATGGTCCTTGTTATTTTCTGTATGCTACGTCTGGAGGTATTAGAATATTTTGAGTTTATATAACTGGAAACTATTGTACTTTTAGTTTTCAAAGGTATGTTTGCTAAGTATAAAATTCATTGAGGACAGATCCTTTTTTTTTCAGTTCTTTGAATAAATAAGTGTAGTTTCTTACTCATTTGCTCTTTTTTCTTTTCTGATGTGGAATAAGATGCTATTTAATTTTGTTCTTCCGCTGGGCATGGTGGTACACACCTGTAGTCCCAGCATTTGGCAGGCTGAGGCAAGACGATCAGTGTGAGTTCAAGAGCAGCCTGGGCTACAAAAAGTGAGCTCAAGGCCAGCCTGAACTGCATAGCGAGACCCTGTCTCAAAATAAATAAATAAATAAATACATAAATAAATAAATACATAAATACATAAATAATTTTGTTCTTCTATAGCTAATATTTTTTCTACATATATGCTTTAATGATTTTTTACTTTACAATTAGTTTTGAAAAATTTCATTTTTGTATATCTTGGTATGATTTTGTTCATATCTCTTGTGCAAAAGGTTCACTTTTCTTGGAAATGTGGTGCAATAATTTTAACTAAATTCAGAAATTTTGAGCCTCTAAATATTTATTGCCGGGGCCGGGCAGGATGGCTCAGCGGTCTAAAGCACCTGCTTAGGAAAGCTTGGGCAGCTGCAGGGACTGCGGTTCGATCCCCGGCACCACATGCTGCACCAGCCCTGCCCTCAGGGCAGGCTGAGCCGGCCATAAAAAAATAATAATAAATAAATAAACAAACAAAAGTTCTGAAACAAGAAAAAAACAAATAAAATTTTAAAAAATATATTTATTGCCTACCCCATTCTACTTTGAGAATTCTAATTATATGAATATAAATTTCTTGATTTTGGCACAAAGTGAACTATCATATGACATCTGCAAACTCTTCATGTTTTAGACAATTTTTATTGTTATAGTCATTTAAGTTTGTAAATAATTTTTATATGATATGTGATCTATTATTAATCTCATCATACGTATTCATTTCAGAAATACTTTTCTAAAATTCACTGCCTACATCTTATCTTTCACATTTCAATATTTGTCTACAATTTTTAATTTGTTATATAATTATTATTGTCAATAGTTATTGAGTTAAAAAAAAGGCATTCATTCTTCACAGGAGAAAACTCATTATATTTACCCAAGTAATTATTTGTGTGGCTTTTTGGTGGTTCCTGAGATTCCCATTTCCTTTTCTAAAAACATTATTTATTTATTTAGTTATTTATTTGGTAGAAGCCTTTTTTGTTTTGTTTTGTTTTTTTGGTGAGACAAGGGTTTTAACTGACAACCTTGCACTTGCCAGGCAGGCACTTGCGCCATGGAGCTATCTTCCCGGCCCTTGGTACAAGTCTTGCTACACAACTCAGACTTGTAATGATCCTCCTGTCTCAGCCTCTCCAGGACTAGAATTATAGGCATGTGCCACTGTTCCCAGTTTTGGTAGTCAGCACTGTGTGCCCGGGGATCCAGAGCCAGTATGGCATGCAGTACTGGGGGTCAAACCCCAATCCTTGCCCTTGCCAGGAAGTTGCTTAGACCACTGAGCTTGACATTATTTTTCTTTGTTTTTGTTTGTTTATTTGTTTTGTGGCTGGCTCAGGCTGCCTTAATGGGGATCAAACTGCGGTCCCCTGTGCCTCACTGGTTTGCCCAAGCAGTTGCTTAAACAACTGAGCTAACTGGCAAGCCCCAACATTATTTTTCTTAATCGGAGTGGATAATATCTGCTGCTCTACACTGAAATTGAAAGACTTGTCTCTTCTATTCTGTTAAGACTATAAATTATCAATTTTTTATGTAGTTGTGTATTTTGGATCTGATTTTCTTTTTTACTTTTTCTAGCACACTATTCAGTGTTCCTATTTTAATATTGTTTCCTCTCAACTAATCTTCAATCTAGAGTCTAGAAGTAGAATCTACAGAATCATTAGTATTTTGACAATGTAAAATTGAAGTGCAAGTCATATTATATTAAAAAAGTGAGAAGTCTGGAGGTATAGCCAAGTGGCACAGTGCCTGTTGAACATGGGAATGCCTTGGGTTCAATCCTCAGCAATACACACACACACACACACACACACACACACACATACTCATGCAAGCATACACACACGCACAGCCTTGGTTACTTTTCTCTCATTGCTGAAACAAAACACCTAATACCCATAATTAAACAAGTAAATGTCTATTTAGTTCACAGTTTGTGGAGGTTTCAGTCCATACTCAGCTGACTCCAAAGCAGAGTGGTACATGGCAGAGGGCTACAGTTTATGGTAGCAGAAAAAAGGAAAAGCCACAAGAGCAAAAAAAGAGAAGAGCAGCAAGAGCAAGCCTCTTTCCCTTCCTTATAATGTATGTAGGCTACCTGCCTCAGGGCAGGTATAGCACTCACATCCATAATCTCAGCATTGGACCATGAATCAATCTCTAACTCTAGAACTCTGTACCCATGATTGCATGAGGCTTTGGGGAGATATTAGACACAAACTATAACACATATACATAAACACACACAGAAAAATCATTCAGAAGAAATGATTCTACTTAAAGTTCTTACCACTACCTTTTCTGTGTCTTTGTTTTTTCACCTATAAAATAAATAATATAGGTCTAGTATTGTTTAAGTTTCTTTTCAGCACTAAATATGTATTACTTACTTTTTCAATCTGTTTTTCCATTTCTTTATGCTGTTCAAGATGAATTTTCTTTGCTTTTTCAAAAGCTAAACAAATTTTCTCATGTTCTGTATTTATATTGGTTTCTAGACTCCTTATCTTTTCATTCTTTTCCTATAACACAAAGCACTTTAGAAGAATATAATTAAAAGCCAGTTTTACATAAAAATAGTCACATATCTACCATACTCTATTATTTAAAGAACTCTAGTTAATACTTCAAAATGGGATTAAATTATAAAATTATTAAATTATTATAAAATATCAGTCAGCTAGGCATGGTGGTGCACACCTATAAACCTGCAATCCCAGCACTTGGGAGTCTGAAGCAAGAAGATTGTTGTGAGTTTGAGGGCAGTCTGAATTACATAAGTCAGATCAAGGCCAGCCTCCATTACATTGTAAGATGCAGTCTCAGAAAAATGAAAACAAAGGGCCAGCCAGATAGCTCAGAGGACTAAAGTACTTGCTTAGGCAGAGCGCAGCAGCCAGTATGCCAGACTGGTCCCGCCCCTGGGGTGAGCTGAGACAGCAATTGAGATGGGTGTAATCCCACTTGTAATCCCAACACATGGGAGGCTGAAAACAGTTGGATCACTATGTGTCCCATCTAAGTAATAAGACCCTGGATACTCTGTAGACTCTGTACCAAATATATATATATATAAAAAAAAAAACTTGAACAAATTGGGATGAGGAAAAGGACAAAAGAAAAAAGGGGAAAAGATATATTATATATACACACATACATACAGGATAGTTTGGATAACTACTTTCAATTTCTGCTAATTTTTTGAAAGGAGCAGTTAATGCTTAATTTTATTTTATTCTTATTTCTTTTTTTTTTTCTTTTTAATTTCTTTTTCTTTTTTTTTTTTTGAGACAGGGTCTCGCTAAGCAGTTCAGATTGGCCTTCAGCTCACTTTGGTAGCCCAGGCTGGTCTCGAACTTGCACCAATCCTCCTGCCTCAGCCTCCCAAGTGCTCGGATTACAGGCGTGCGCCACCATGCCCGGCTTCTTTTTAATTTCTTATAACTTTTTAAAAAGCCATTTTATATACTTCTACCTGGTAACCTATACAATTAATTTGAAGATAATATCATGCAATACAGCAACCATTGTTGAATTCCTATTGCTTTGTTTTTTTTTGAGACAGGGCCTCACTATGCAGTTCAGGTTGGCCTTGAGCTCACTTTTGTAGCCCAGGCTGGTCTCGAACTTGCATCGATCCTCCTGCCTCAGCCTCCCAAGTGCTGGGATTACAGCCTATTGCTTTGTTTAGTAAAATTTTATATCATTTATAATGCTGCTTTTTTACTATTTTATATTATTTAAAAATAAAAATAAGCCGGCGTGGTGGCACACACCTATAATCCCAACACTCGGGAGGCTGAGGCAGGAGGATCGGTGAGAGTTCAAGAAGAGCCTGGGCTACAAAACTGAGCTCAAGGCCAGCCTGAACTGTACAGCAAGACCCTGTCTCAAAAAGACAATAAATAAATAAATAAATAATAAATAAATAAATGACAGACCAAAAAAAAAAAAAAAAACAATTTGCCATATTAGCCTATTAACTTAAACATATAAAAACAAATGGAAGAAAAGATCAAAAGAGCTGTGGGTTTTTTCTGTGTGGGGGAGGGGCACCAGGGAGTGAATTTGGGACCTTGCACTTTCTAGGCAGGCACTTATGCCACTGAGCTTTATCTCTGGCCCAAAAGAACTTATTTTTATACTTTCCTATTTAGTGTATTTTATAATTATAGAAAAACAAATTTCAAGCCAAGTGCTTAAGTCACTATAAATTTACAGCACAAAGGGTGATTTTACCATAAGTTCCTGTTCAAGTTCCGCATTTTTTGCAGCAATAGATGAATAAGCAACTATTTTATCTTCTAGTTGTTTTTCTAGTGTTAAAAGTTGAGAACATTTCTTTGTCATCTAAAACACAATGAAATAAATATACGATTAACTTTAAAGAGCAATGAGTTCACATCCTAAAATCAGATACTAGTTCTTATTTTCAAAGCTTAAAAGTATTATACCTAAATAAACTGGGCAAATTTATGCTAAGAATCCAAAGTAAGTAAACTTTTAATTTCCATCAGTACAGGAAAAATAAACAGCAAAAGGAAGCCAGAGATATGTAGTATCTATGCAGTAAATAAGCAATTTAATTCACAGCTTACTATCCAAACAGGATTATGTCCTAGTCCAGTTTTTAAAAGGAGCTATTATAGACTGGAATTAGTATTTAAAATGCTCACAGCAATTATTTCTCGTAGTAGAATTATCAGTGGTTTATTTTTTCCTTTTCTTTTCCATATTTTCTAAATGTTCAGTAAAAGTATGTTATGTTATTAAGAAGGAGCTACAGGTGGGCATGGTGGGGCACACCTGTAATCCCAACACTTGGGAGGCTGAGGCAGGAGGATCACTGTGAGTTCTGAAACCAGCCTGGGCTACAAAAGTGATCTCAAGGCCAGCCTGAACTGCATAGTGAGACCCTGTCTCAAAAAGACAAAAAAAAAAAGGAAGCTATTATACTCAATACTTCACAATTTTCTAAGTATACTTGTACCTATAATCATAGACTAAAGTTCCCTTTCCATTAAGTTCCAATTCCATAAGACTTCCTTAGCTTTGGCTATAGACTGTGAGTATAAAAACAGACATTTAAAAATACCCTTATAGAGGCTTGAGAGATGGGTCAGTGGACTAAAGAGCCTGGTTAGACAAGCACAAGGACTGTGGTTCACTCACCACCCCCACATGTGTGCTGGACCCACCACCACCCACTGAGGAGGCCAGTCTGATCATGGTAATACCAGTGCTGGGAAGGCTGAACGCAGGAGGATCACCATGAGTCCAACCTGCATGGCAACATCCTACAACAACCAAATAGATAAAAATAAATAAAAATACCCCTGTAGATGACTGCAGCCTCTGGTTTGATGATTGAGTATAACATATACATATGTGGTCCTGGTCCATCATTACTTATTGAGGCATCATTTTCCTTTCCTCAGTTGAAAATAAACATATTTTTGTAAAATGTGTATTATCCCTTTTCAGGATGTAATACATAGCACATCTGTATTACATTCCTGTATGGTTAAAGGTGATCCCTGAACTACTGAACACTGCCAGAATAGGACCCAGAAATATGACAGGCTTCCTAGGTGGTTCAGATGTTTGCTAAAATTTAAAATTCTCTGCTGCCTCTCTTTTTCTTCCAACTATAAAATCCAAATTCTTTACTTATAAATATATACTAACCTTATTAACTTACACCATTAAAGGAAGACTAAAACACAGCATTAGTTCCACCAAGTCTGAGGCCTTTTTGGTCACTAAACAATATGTGCTTACTTTTAAAAATTAAAACAGAAAAACTTGCAAGTAGAATTTTTAAAAGAAGCTACACTTTCTGTGGCATCATTTTACAAAAAGAAACTTATAAGTCTAGACTTAGATTGCTATAAATCCTCACAACAATACAGTTTTATCAAAATATAACACAGACACAGCTAATTTCAAGCTTACTTCACTTTCTAGTTTACTAGAGTTCGAAGCTTTCTCTAGCAGCTCCTCTTGAATCAGCTGAAACTGACTAGTTCTGTGAGCCATGTTAACCTTCAAATGAGAATTCTCAGCTTCTATTTGTATCAGCTTAGTACGGAGCTCCTCTATTCCAGTAGCAAGTTTTTGCTTCTCTCTTTCATACTGCTTGTTCATTGTACATTGACTTCGATCTTTCATTCTCTCTGCTAATAAATACAAAAGAAAAACAATACTGAACAAAATTTCAAGAATAAAAATCCAAAAAAGACAATCATAAAGTTTAGTCTCTCATTTAAAAAGAATAGCTAAAAGGAATTCAGAATAAAACATACAATAAGGAAAGGGACAAATGAGTCAATTTTTGTCTTTTGTAATACTAGGGCTAGAACTTGTAATCCTTCTGCCTCAGCCTCCCAGACTACCGAGATTACAGCTATGCCACTGAGCCCAGTTTTAAGTTTTTTTTTTTTTTTTTTTCTTGTTTCAGAACCTTTGTTTGTTTATTCACTCACTTTTATGGCCTGCTCAGCCCACCCCAAGGGCAGGGCTGGCGCAGCATGTGGTGCCAGGGATCAAACCACGGTCCCTGAAGCTGCCCAAGCTTTCCCAAGCAGGCACTTTAGACCACTGAGCCATCCTGCCGGGCCCCTAAGTAAAGTATTTTATAAATTAAATATACAAAAAAGAGGTAATTCAATTTGATTTATTCACTTTTCCAAATAACTAAAAATTACTTTGTTAGTTTAAGAATGTTTCCTACTTTTTGATATCCTATTCAATAAAATTATTTTTAAAAGCTTAAACTGTATCCTTGGTGAAACATTAATTACAAAATTTATTTGGACAATTTAAGACCAATAAGAATATTCTTATGGGGGCTGGAGAGATAGCTCCGTGGCACAAGTGCCTGTCTGGCAAGTGAAAGGTCATGAATTCATACCCCAATCTCAAGGAAAAAAAAAAAAAAAAAGAAAGAAAGAAAGAAAAAGAAAAAGAAATATTCTTATGTATTGGGGGTTGGGTTATGGCTTAGTAGCACAGAACCTGACTATCAAGCACAAGGTCTTGAGTTCAATTCCCAGTACCAAAAAAAATAATAATAAAAATAAAAAATAATACTCTTATATACTATATGTAGATACAAGTTCACAGGTACAAATGGTACAACCTTTCTACTCATATATTTCTTCTCTGAAATGTAGCAGGTAAACAGTGATGTTTTAAAAACTACAGTGGATTGGGGATGAGGAGATAACACATCAGTTGAAGTGCCTGCCTGAGAAGAGCAAGGACCCAAGTTTGACCCCTGGTACCACATGCTATGCTGGCCCCAGAACCCAAGGCAAGCTGTGAGGGCCCTGAAACCAGGCATGGTGGAGTACACCTGCAATCCCAGCAATGGAGAGGCTGAGACAGGAGAATCGCTATGAGTCTGAAATGGGTAGTGAGACCCTGTCACAAACAAATAAAATTTTTAAAAAATAACACTACAGTGTACTTTCAGAGGTAGTTGCTTGGCTATGTCCTTTCTCCACAAAAACAAGTATCTACTCCATAGTAACTGATCTTTCAGGAGTGCTTAAACATGAATGATGTAGGTGATTATGTAAGGATATACATATGGAAACAAGAAGACACACACTTGCCTTAAAGAATAGGGTAAGTAGCCATTGCCCATCAATTCTCCATACATATTATATTTAATTTTCTAGGCTATCTGTCTGCCATTGGCAATATTTTATTTTCATTTTTGTTTTATTCAGTACTAGGGATTAAATTCAGGACCTTGCACTTGCCAGGCAGGTACTTGTGCCCCTGAGCTATCTATCTGGCCCCTAGCCCCCTAATTTTTTTAAAAATCCTTTTATTTATTTGGTACAGGAGAGCTGGCCAGATAGCTCAGCAGATTAAAGCGCCTGTTTAGGCAGAATGAAGGGGCAGGGGTGCACGAGTAGGGGTTCAATACCCATCATAAGCCGTGCTGGCCCCACCCCCAGGGCACACTGAGATGGTGATTGAGACTGGGTGTGGTGGCGTGCACCTATAATCCCAGCGCTTGGGAGGCTGAAAACAGGAGCATCATTATGAGTCTAATCTATGTAGTGAGACTCTGTAGACCCTATACTAAAGCAACAACAACGACAACAACAAAATGATACAAGGTCTCACTACATAGCTGAGGCTTATAGTGATCCTCCAATCTCAGCCTCCCCAGCACTGTGATTACAGGCATGTGCCATCACATCCTCTTTCATTGGCTCACATGGCATACATAGGGTTTTAGGGCTGGCACAGCATGAGCTACAAGGGACTGAATCCAGGTCTTCGTGCTCACCAGTCAGGCGCTTTGACAAAAGAGCTATCTTTCCAGCCCTGGCAATATTATTCATCATGTCAGAAAACTCATGATAGTTTATATTTATCACTACCTCTAATAATTAATATTCCCTCTAATCACATCAACCTTGTCTTACTGACTTTTTCATTGCTGAAACAAAATACTGAACACACAGTTAAAGGAGGAAAGGTTTATTTCAGCTCAGAGGTTGTAGAGATTTCAGCTCATATTCAGGCATGGCGGGGCAGGCAGCAGGTAGAAAGAGGCAAGGAGAGGAGCAAATCTGTATTACTTCTTTTCTCCTTATATTTCATCAAGGCTATATAAGCCTACTGATTTGGGCCACCCACACACAGGGTGGGACTTCCATTATCCATACTCAGAGCTATGCTAAACCATTTAGTTATCACAAATCCTTAATCCCAGTATTATAGATTATAGATTCAGCCACCTCTTAAAAACCCCGCCTATAATACAAGTCCATGAAATTTTGCGGGAACATCTAGCTACAAGCCATAACAATTTTCTTCCCTATTTTTAAAATATATATACATGTCAGTGTGCCCTGTGGGTAGGGCCAGCATGGCTTATGATGGGCATTGAACCCCTGCTCCTGTGCCCCTGCCCCTTCATTCTGCCTAAACAGGTGCTTTAATCTGCTGAGCTAGCTGGCCAGCCCTCCTGTACCAAATAAAAGTATTTAAAAACATTAGGGGGTGGCTCACGCCTGTAATCCCAGCACTCGGGAGGCTGAGGCAGGAGGATTGGTGCGAGTTCGAGACCAGCCTGGGCTACAAAAGTGAGCTCAAGGCCAGCCTCAACTGCATAGCGAGACCCTGTCTCAAAAAGACAAAAATAAATAAATAAATAAAAAATAAAAAATAAATAAAAACATTAGGGGGCTGGAGAGATAGGCCAGTGCTGGGAGATATATATATATATATATACACATACATACATACATACATACATACAGTGCTATTCAGGGCCTGTTCGGGGCACGCAGTACCAGGGATCAAACTCTGGACCTTGTATTTGCCAGGCAGGTGCTCATGCCTTCAAGCTATCTCCCCAGGCCTTCTTCCCTATTCTGATAAGTTATGGAGTTATGGGGAGCTTGCTGGTTTAGCTCAGTTTTTGTTTTGTTTTGTTTTGTTTCTGTATTTACGACAGAGTCTACAGGATGTACAGGGTCTCACTAGTAGATGGGACTCGTAGTAGTGATTCTCCTATTTTCAGCCTCTCAAGTGCTGGGATTACTTACAGGCACATACCACCACATCCAGTTTGAATCGCTGTCTCAAGTGTCTCTAAAGGCAGGGCCGGCACAACTTGCAACAGGAACTGAACTCCTACCCCTGCGTTCTGCCTAAGCAAGTGCTTTAGACTACTGAAGTATTATGCCAGCCCTTCGCTCAGTTGTTTAGGAACCTGCTTGGGCAAATCCAGTCAGGTGCAGGGACCATGGTTCTATTCCCAGCACCATATGCCATACCAGGGCAGCCTGAGGCAGTCAAAAAGAAAAAAGAAAAAAAAAAAATCCTGCTAATAACTTATATATCTATTTTTGTTTCATTTCTGCTAATAGACTTTTCTTTCTCTTTTCTTTTCTTTTTTCTTCTTTCTTTCTTTCTTTCTCTCTCTTTCTTTCTTTGATATAGGTTCTCACATGGCCCAGACTCCTAGTGATCTTCCTATCTCAGCCTTGCCACTGCTGGGATTACAGGTGTGCCTCACTATGCCCAGTTTCAAGAGCCGGCAGGGTACACCCAGATGAATGGGTATAGCATGTGGTACTGAGGATCAAACCCAGGTCCCTAGGCTTGTCAGGTAGGTGTTTAGACTACTGAACTATCTCCCCAACCCCTAGACCATTGCCTTTATTTTTATTATTTTGTTTTTGTCTTTTTTTGAGACAGGGTCTCGTTATGCAGTTGAGGCTGGCCTTGAGCTCACTTTTGTAGCCCAGGCTGGTCTCGAACTAGCACCAATCCTTCTGCCTCAGCCTCCCGAGTGCTGGGATTACAGGCATGAGCCACCACACCCAGCTAGACCATTGTCTTTAAAGACAATTTTTTTAAAGACAGAATGTTATCAAGATGAATTTGTACACCTGGGCGTGGTGGTGCACGCCTGTAATCCCAGCACTTGGGAGGCTGAGGCAGAAGGATCAGTGTGAGGTCGAGACCAGCCTGGGCTACAAAAGTGAGCTCAAGGCCAGCCTGAACTGCATAGTGAGATCCTGTCTCAAAAAGACAAAAAAAAAAAAAAAAAAAAAAGATGAATTTGTAAACCTCTTATGGCAACCACTAAAAAAGTAAAACAAAGAGCTATAATTAATAAATGAATTAATACTAACAGAGACAAAAAGGAAATGGTAAAATACAAGAGCCAGGTGTGATAGTACACACCTGTAATCCCAGAACTCAGGAGGCTGAAGCAGGAAGCTTGCTGCAAGTTGAATGGCCACCCTGAACTATACAGTGAGACCTTGTCTCAAAAAAACAAAACAAAACAAAAAAGGCAGGAAATATGAACAAAACGAAATAAATGTTTCTGTTTAGATCTAAAATGTTTTCCTAAAGTGAGGGTTTTCAGGTAAAAAATCTCTGTTTTAAACCTCATGAAAAGTCTAATCACAAGGTATAAAAGGTAAAATCATATTAATATACTGAGCTGTAAAAGACTCAAGTCAACAACTTCCGACACTGCCAGTTGTGCTGAGAACCCACTACGCCTCCTTCCTCGTGAAATGTGCAGAAGCAGAAACGTCCTGACATTCTTGCTGAACAATGTCAGTGGACAACGACGTCCATCTGGAGTGGTCAAGGACTGCCACGTCCTACGGACAAATCACAGCTTGTTTTCACGAAGATCATTTTTAAGTAAGTCAGAAGAAAAAGAGAAAAAGGTTAGTCTTCAAATTCAAGGAGAT
>PVJA010033177.1:0-23559 GCA_004027025.1 Myocastor coypus | reverse complement strand
GGCCATGGACCAACTGCAGTATCCTTTGTGTGGTCCAGGAGGAGGGGCCTGTGGGAGTGAACCAGCCCGAGGGCTCTAGACCCTGGTGCAGCCAACCAGTAAGAGAACACAGAAGCAGGAATTCAGGAAACACTCCTGTACCTACTAAAGAAATGACACTTGGGCTAAGGACAAAAGTAAAATAAAAGTTTGGGGATTCACCAAAGTAATATGGGGTGAAGGGCCCTCTTCCTTTTCCCCGGTTTCCTTAGCGCCTCAGCTATGTGACTGAACTGACAGATCGAATCAGAGCAAAATCCTCACCCAGCACAAGTGAAGTTCAAGACTCGGCTGAATTCCTGGGTTTCTTCCCAGACTTTGTGTGGACGCTGAGAGATTTCTGCCTGGACTTAGAAATAGATGGACAGCCCGTTTCTCCAGATGCCTACCTGGAGAATTCCCTGAAGCTAATGCAAGGTAAAGTGGATGGATAATTGGTAAACTGGAACATCAAAGTATTAGAAATTTTTAGTTAATTCCTTTTCAATTTTAGGATTTTTTTTTTTAATTTAGAGCTTTCTATTATACACCTGGAATTTAATGCTTAATACCTAAATTAATAGATTCAATTTTAAAATACTTTCTCGAATGTTCAAAGAAAAGTTTTTCAGTTTGCTACACTTAGTTTATATTTATCTTGCTGATTATCATTTGTGCTTCTGCATGTATCCAGTGATTGTGGAAGGCAGTGAGAATAGATTTGAAGAAAGTAGATTAAAGCCAGGTAGTAGCAGCAGGGCGGTAGCCTCAATGTAGGAGCCCAAGTTTTGGAAAAGAATGGCCCAGAGCTCGTGAAGCTCCGCCTTCTGTCTTGAAATAGATGCTGTTAGGAAAACACCGAGCCCGTTCATCACATATCACTCACAGGTGCTGGCACGGCCCTGCCGATGAGCTGGATGCAGAACACAGTCTGTCTGGCCTGAGAAGCTGAAAATGTGGACTGTTTGGTCCCTTGCAAAAATCGTTACAAATTCCTACAGTTGGAAAATCCCTTTTTTATCCTTTTTCAGGTACTGGTGAGAAAGTTAAAAATTATAATCTGCCCCGACTCTGCATCCGCAAGTTCTTCCCAGAGAAGAAATGCTTTATCTTCGATAGACCCGCACAGCGGAAGAAGCTGGCCCAGCTCGAGACACTGCATGATGACGAGCTGGACTCGGAGTTTGTGGGCCAGGTTGCAGAATTCTGCTCTTACATCTTCAGCTCTTCCAGGACTAAAACTCTGCCAGGAGGCATCCAGGTCAACGGACTTCGTGAGTACCCTCCTGCTGGCTGCACTCATTCCTGAGCCTAAGGGACAAGGAAAAATAAAAATGAATGTAGTTTCATGTTTGCAAATGAACTATTCTTGCATTAAATTTAGATGGCCTCAAGCTTTATAATACATTTTGTTAGTCACGTTTCTTGGGGGGAAAAGAGAAGAAATGCCTATAGGAAAATAGCTTATTGCTTTAAAATTCAATAAGTAAACCAGGGGCCAGGAAGATAGCTCCATGGCACAAGTGCCTGACTGGTAAGTACAAGGTCATGAGTTTGAACCCTGGTCCCACAAAAAATAAAAAAATAAGTAAACCAGACTAGCAGTCTGCAATATGAGGGCAAGTACAAAAACGTGGTTATATAAATTTAAAGGTAAGTTATTTTAAATGAAAAAAATCTCATGGCTATATTCTTCAGGTGCCTAATGACTACTGTACTCTCTTGAATAATGCTGCTCATTTTAATAGTCAAAAGAACAACAACTTTTGATTGACATAACATTCCTTGTGCTATAAATAGTGATCAAATTTGTACTGTTAACAGAGATGATGATACAGATATAAAAGAGAGAGAGAGTCCCAGTCTTAAGGGTGCATAAGGTTGAAATTGGTGACAAATTCTAATAAATAGTCCTATAGAGTATATACTCAGGAATCTCAGTTAGTGTGCATACACATCACCAGGAATCTCCTGACCAGGAAGGCCAAATTCACACTAGTTTTTGTGTGTTTGTATTTTTGAGGCAGGGTCTCACGATGCAGTTCAGGCTGACCTTGAGCTCATTTTTACAGTCCAGAGTTCTCTCAAACTTGCCCTGATCTTCGGGCCTCAGCCTCTGAAGTGCTGCAATTACAGGGGTATACCACCACGCCCAGAACAAGGAAGGTCAAATTCAATAGTTTTGGGCAGAGGCAGAGTTGCTGTATTTCTAGTGAGTTACCAAGTACCCTGGTAAGCATACCAAAGACAGTTTGAGACAAATAGCAGGTAACTGACATGTTCAGAATTACACCCAATGGAGACTTTCCTACTCAACCTGTAATAAGCATTACCACCTGCTCTCCATATGCAGGTCTAAGGAGCCTGGTGCAGACCTACGTCACTGCCATCAGCAGTGGGGATCTGCCCTGCATGGAGAACGCAGTCCTGGCCTTGGCCCAGGTAGAGAACTCAGCTGCAGTGCAGAAGGCCTTGGCCCACTATGACCAGCAGATGGGCCAGAAGGTGCAGCTGCCCACAGACACCCTGCAGGAGCTGCTGGACCTGCACAGGGTCTGTGAGAAGGAGGCCATCGAGATCTTCATGAAACATTCCTTCAAAGACATTGGTCAACAGTTTCAAAGGCAAATGGCGGTAGGTAATTTTTATGTCAAGAGAATATAAAGAAGGAAAAGTATTGAAAGGAAACGAAGTAAGTATTCGTTTTGAGCAAGGGAATGATTCCTACATTTCAAAATGATATGAGCTACAAATGGATAATCATAATTAAAAGAATAAATAATTTTATTATTATGGACTGTAAGTTTTAAGACATTTTACTTTCTTGATTACTATTATAACTAACTACATATCATTATTAAGCAGAACATCTAATCAATTATATGGACACTATTATTCTGTTTGATATTCAAGAAAAAAGCAGACAAAATATTATTCTAAGTTACTTAATGAAGGCTCATTTTGAGGTGCATTTCTCACGTGCAATCATTGTTCTAATCTGAAAAATTTGAAGTTTTCTTCTAACATATGGCATAATGCTAACAATCTCTGCTCAAAAGTAAACTGTAGTAAAGTTCAAGTCTACAAAGAAGCTTTATTAAAAAGTTTGGGTAATATTCTTTCTGGAAAGTGTTCTCAGGAACTCAGGCTACAGATTGTTTTGTCTCCATGACTATTATTTTTATTTCTTATTTTTGTATTAAGGCCCAGCTAGAAAGGAAGCGTGATAACCTTTGTGAACAGAATAAGAAAGCATCTTCAGACCGCTGCTCAACTTTACTGCAGCAAATTTTCAGTCCCCTAGAAGAAGAATTGAAACAAGGAATGTTCTCTCAACCAGGGGGCTACCGTCTCTTTCTTCAGAAGGTGCAAGACCTGAAGAAAAAGTACCAAAAGGAACCCAACAAGGGGATAGAGGTGAATCATTTACCCGTGTTGTGCCAGGGTCGGCATCAGTGCAAGCAACCATGACTGCTCAGTGCTGTGCCCTGCTCTACCCTGCATTCACACTGTCAGTCAGTGATGCCCACGGGAAGCCTCTTGTACCAGGTCTACCCTAGGTGCTCCTCATAGAGGGTACGGTCAATTGACAGTGGAGTAGCCTTCCTCTTCACTGTCTGCTACCCTCCAGACCCACATTTCCTTGCCCATTTATTCCTTCCACTTTCTTCTCTGATCTGTTGTCTCCGTGAAGGTTTCACTCTTTAGCATGCTCAGCCTGCAGAGTCCACAGCCTCAACAGGTTTAAATGTAGTGCACTCAGTCTAAAATTATACAAGTTTCTCATCATGATCTTTCTATAAAGACATTGATTTAGGGGGCACAAGATGACAGTTCTTGCTGGTGAGCCCGAGGATGTGCCATTGTTGTGAACAGAAAATTTAGTCACCAGGACCCCGAGGGCTAACAGGCACAGTTCCTAAAAGAAAAACTATTGGGCAAAAGACAGAAGTGGATGCCTACTGTCACTTGCTACTGTTAACCCTGTGTTTTTTGGTTTGGAAGGCTCAAGCGATTCTGCAGAAATACATGCAATCCAAGGAGGCTATGACTAATGCCATTCTACAGACAGATCAGACCCTCACAGAGAAAGAAAAAGAGATCGAAGGTGAGGAGTGAGTCAAGATCTCAGAAGCTCTTAAAAGTTTAAGTGTTTAAAAGAAAGTTTAAATAATTTGAGTAAATCTCATTTCCTTAACCTGGACCAAAGACAGCAAACATGTATATTGTTTTCTGATGCTGTCAGCAGCCACAGTAAGTAAGCCTATGAAGGGGGAGGAGGCAAGGCCACATAGTACCCCACAGCCCTTTCTCTCAACCCTTTCAGTGCAACGTGCGAAGGCTGAATCTGCAGAGGATACCTCAAAAATGCTGGAGGAAATGCAAAGGAAGACCCAGGAGATGCTGGAGCAGAGAGAGCAGAGTTATGAGGAGCATGTCAGGCAGCTGACCATGAAGATGGAGCAGGACAGGGCCCAGCTGATCCAAGAGCAGCAGGCGACTTTGGCTCGCAAACTCCAGGTACTCAGCTGCACCCCTTGAACTTTCGTAATTCTCTCCTTTCTCCCTGATCCCAAAAACGAGTAAGGAGATGATGAAGCCCTGCAAAGGGCCTTGTGCCTATTGGCACCTGTGCCCCTGCCTGCCCTGCCTGCTGTCCCTGTCCAAGCATTGCTTTTGCTTGCAGCGCTGCCCCATCAGGTGCATGGCCTTTGGTCATGGCAGCTCTGTGCCCTATGCATCATGAAAATGTTCTATCTGCTGTATCTCCTGCACAGGAGGATGAGAAAAGGATTTCTTCCATCTTATAAGAAACATGGGTTCAGAAAACCTTTCTTTACATCACCCAGTTGATGATGTATCTGTCTTTACAACATGACTTCTTTATGCAATCTGTTATGACTTTAATTCTATATGGATCTTTGTGTGCAAACTCTGTTGATCCTGCACACTGCTCTTCCCTATTTTCTCTGCTTGGTCCCCTTCTCTGTTTCCTTGGGAGTTCTGTGCAGAAATCCTGTGGGACTCTGACTGGGTTGCCTATCACGTGTCACTCCTGTGCAAGGTTGTGGAGGCTTTGCTCAAATTTCCTAAACTGAGCTTGAGATACTTCTTCTGAGTTTAGGAGTATTTTATTTCTGTGTTATGTGCACATGTTACTGGGGACCCGGCCAGAGCTGTGAGTCTGACCCCAGCGATCTGGATGCATTTTTCCATTTGCCATCCAAAGCATGGAGACACCAATAAAACTGACAATGTGCATTTATTCACAAGTTGGCTAAGGCAGGACAGCTGGCCTACATTTGCCCAATCCACAGAAGTGCTTTCATTCATAACAGGTATAGAGCAAAAGGCATAATCAAGTTCGGTTCAGCTCTCACAGGGCCCAGATCAAAGTTGGAAGTCACGCTCTGCTGAAGCCTTCTTGGTGCCAGAACTGGGAATGAGGGAGCTAGAGAAATAGCTTAATTTTCAGATTTTAATTTTTCGTCTCCATTTTAAGATCTTTTAAGTTTTCCTGGTTGCTTTTATTCTGTCTTGAGGGACTGAAGCTTCCTGCCATCTATGTGTTTGTATCCACTCAGAAATCAGCTGAAGCATGTCAAAGGAGTTCAGTGCTAGGTCCTAAACAAAAATACCTTTAGTGTCTGTGGAGTCCAACACAAGAGTGAGACAGTCCGAAAATAGTTCCTCCATTACGGCAATATTTCTGCTTTTAAGCAATCACTAGGAGAAAGCTTTTTTAAATCTCTGATTGTAGTGACTCCATATTAAAAATCTTCTTCCAATGTTGCTACACACACTCTTTTCTTCTCTGTAATTTTGTGTTTGTTGGTTGTATGGATGGTTCTGTTTGTTTATTGGTTTGTTGAGACAAACTGTTACTATATATTTCAGGCTGACCTCAGACTCATAGAAATCCTGCTTCCTCAGCCTTCCCTGTGCTGGGATTACAAGTTTGTGCCAAATTGTCAGGCTTTTCTTTTCTTTTCTTTCTTTCTTTTTTTTTTTTTTTTTTTTAATTTTTATTTTATTTTTTGTTCTTGTTTCAGAACTTTTGTTTGTTTATTTATTTATTTTTATGGCCGGCTCATCCTGCCCTGAGGGCAGGTCTGGCACAGCATGTGGTGCCTGAAGCCACCCAAGCTTTCCCAAGCAGGCGCTTTAGACCACTGAACCATCCTGCCGGGCCCCAGGCTTTTCTTTTCTGAATGTGTAACTTATTAACCACATCTGATTGGGTCATTTGCTGTTTAGATAGATTTTTTTTTCTTTTCTTTCTTTCTATTTCTTTCTTTCTGTACTGCTAGTCAATCAAGCCCTAAGTAGACTGTAAGTGATAGATGATTGAAATAAACGTCTATACCTTTGAAAAGTCTGTTGCAGTTAGGCATGCCAGTAAGCCAAGGACCCTGAGAAGTCCCAAGGGCTGGAAATTCAAACCCAGTATC
Organism: Myocastor coypus; assembly: GCA_004027025.1. NCBI lineage: Eukaryota > Metazoa > Chordata > Mammalia > Rodentia > Myocastoridae > Myocastor > Myocastor coypus. Next base: position 17,089 of record PVJA010033177.1, on the reverse strand, counting down.
ACTCCCTAGTGAGATTCCATCTCAAAACAAAGGCCCAGCATTCAGTACCTAGTGATGGAGAGAAAAAGTTGCTTTGCCAAATTTGATCACCAAAATGGTTTAGACATAAAATTTTTACTTAGAAGTGTCTATACTCATGTTTTTCAGACTGTAAGTGACAAACTTATAAATTATAGGATTTTGACACATGATAGATACAAAATGTATCTTTGTATGTTCGATTTGAATTGAGAATCTTAACCTTTTGTCGGTCTACACACTTTTCCCCCTTGATATTAAATGGAACCATTTTGTCTATGAAACACGTTTAACCTGAATGAAAATGTATATAGGAGAATTCCTAGACTCCTTCTCTGTACAGACCAAGGTTAATCATCACTTAGGTAAAAACATATCCTTTTGCACTCTTTTCTTCAGGTTTATGTTTTGGTTTGGTTGAGTAGGATTGTGTGTTGTTTTATAGTTTTTCTTTGCTAAAATGTCATAAAAAGAAAATAGGACTTCATGTGTCTTAGTTACTTTTCTGCTGCTGTGTCAAAGTGTCCTATGCCTACAGTTAGATAAGGAAACGTTTATTTCAGTTTCTCAGTTTGTAGAGGTTTCAGTCCACAGTCAGCTGGCTCCAAGGCAAGGTGACATGTCTGAGGGGCATCACGGAGGAGAAACAGTCCATGGCAGCTCAGGCAGCAGGCAGCAAGCAGCAGCCTCCTTTCCCCTTGTTTATTCCGTCCAGGCCGTGGTTTGGTGCTCTTCACTCCCAGGTAGGGGCTTCCCATTACCTACCTCCAGAACTATCCTAAACTATTCAGGGAACTAATCCTGTTATCACAGTCTGATTCCAGAGTCACTACCATGAACCCAGCATCTCCTAGATGTCTTGCATGTCACTTCAGGGGAACATCTAGAAACTAGCAATAAGAGCATGTTTAGGATTATCTGAAAGTTTCAAGGTCTTTTCTAAAATTGAATTCTCTGGGATTTTTAGCCATGCATGATTCTAGGAATCACAGATGAATGATTAAGCTGTATTTTCCTTTGTTTTGTTCACTAGTGATTATACTTTTACAGTGTCCTCAGTATGTACAATAGAACTTCAAAACTTTTGAATATAGACTATGAGAGTTAATATCTATTTACCAACTAAGGCAATATGCATCATTTCTCATGTTGAGTTATCAGACTTTAAGGTCCACATTGCTTGTACTCAACTGAAATAGTAAGTGGTGACTGCCATACAGGATTAAAAAAAGATGCCCTAGCCTAATTTCAAAGACACTTAACTGAAGCCCAGTTTGAGGGGTTACTGCAGTTTGCAACACAGAAAAGGTAAATGTTATTGTACTTTAAAGAATGTTCTTAACAAAGTTTAGTCAGTGTTTTTAAAAGTTTTCTTGAGTTATAAAAAATTTAATAACTTAGATTTCATCACAAGAAACATTTTTCCTCTGCCAAATATACCAGTAAGATAATAAAAGCCATACCATAGAAATAAGAAAGTATTTTCAAATCACATAACTAAGAAAGGACTTACATACAGAAAATATGAAGACTGTATGGATTCCATAGTAAGAAAACAAAATCATTGTTGAGAAGATGGTTAAAAGATTGAGAAGACATTTCACCAAAGAAATATATGGGTATCAGATAAGTACACGGAAATATGAATGACATCAGGAACCATCAGGAAAATGCAAAGTAAGATACTGCTGAGAAACAACGACCTGCCTACTAAGATGAGGGTGGAGTCCTTAACATTATTTCCCTCCCTTCAAGCTGTGATTCTTTGTTCTTATGCAAACTGTGTAGGGAAACCTCCAGGGACCCCTTGGACAACATGGTGATGCCTTTCTGACTGCCTCATCTATCCTTGTCCCTATACCGGGGCCCCTCCGCGCCACCTTAACATTCAACTGTTTAAATCCCTGTTTACCTCACTTGTACATACAGATTCAGTCTCCGCTTGCTGGGAAATGAGCTACACGAGGATGAGCATGTCATCTATTTCTTGGTGACAATGATGCAGTGAGGATCTAGTACATCTTTGTCTCACATTCTGTCCTTTCCCAGTGAACATTTCACCTATGGATCAGCCTAAATGTCCTGTCATTGTGTGGCAACTCTTGTCCTATTTACCTCATTGCTTCTCATACTCTGGTTAACACAGAATAAAAGTTTGCTCGGGCAACTTTAATTTTCCTCTTATCCTCCACTATTAGATCCTAAGTACTTTTTTTCTGTTCTTTATACCACCCCTGAGTCTAGGTACCCTGGGATTCCTTTGAAGTCTCTCCGTGGATATATCCACACATGCCTCCTCTAAAGAAGGGCTTTGTCAGGGAGGAGGAGATTCCTCATGGCTCTAAGTGTCGGCCTGGCAAGCACATGAGCCCAGGTTTGATCCCTGGTACTGTATACGGTGTGGGCCCAGGTCCTACTGAGCAGGCCCCCCAATACCAGGTGTGTTGGTGCCCACCTGCAATTCCAGTGCTGGGGTGGCTAAGATAGGAAAATCACTACTTTTCCAAGCTTCATAATGAGGCACTGTACCAAATAAATAAATGTAAACTTATAAAGAAAAGGGTTTTGCCAATGGTAAGCAGCAAATACGCACATTCAGAAAACCCCTGGCTTCCTATCTAGATGTAATTCCAGTTGGGCAGTCTCCTTGAGTCTATCCATTAGATGACAAGCACAATACCTCTTAAGATATTCTTCAGTTATGAACTTGGGGATCTGCCTATTTTTCTTCCTTTTTTTTTTTTTTTTTTTTTGTTGTTGTTGTTTGTTTTTTAGGGAAAGGTCTACAGGATGTTCAAAGTCTCACTACTAGAACCAATTCATAGTGATCCACCTGTTTATAGCCTCCCAAGAGCTGGGATTATAAGTGTGCACCCCACACCCTGTCTCTGTTGCTGTCTCAGTATGCCCTATGATCAAGGCTGGCACAGCAGGCCCACTGGGGACAGGAATAAAATCTCCAGCCCCTGCCCCTGCTTGCAGGCACTTTAATCTGCTGAGTTATTTGGCTTGCCCTTCTATTTTTCTAACATAGGCACTTATAGCTATGAATTTCTTCCTCAAATCTGCTCTCGTTGCATTCCACAGATTCTGTTATGTTAGATTTACAGTATCATTTGAGGATGGCTTTTTAAATTTATTTCTTGACATTTTCTGTGGCCCACTGAATGCTCGAATGTGTATTATTCAGTCTTCATGTATTTGGATAGAATCTGTGGTTTCTTTTACTATTTTCTAGTTTGATTCATTTTCCTGTGTCAGATCAGGACATTGTTACTATTATTTGTATTAATTGAGACATGCTTTCAGGTCTAAACTATGGCTTATATCTTAAATGTTCTATGAAGCACAGAGAATATGTGAACTGTGCTCTCACTAGATGAAACACTCAATAGCTATCAGTAAATCCATTAGTTTTGTGATGTACATAAACTCTGATTATTATTTATTAAGTTTCTTGTCTGGTTTAATTCTCTATTTGGAAGGGTAGGTTGTTGAAATTTTATAAAGTATTTTTTCATATCTTTATGCTGCATCCTGGCCAAGAAGTTTTTGCTTTACTGAATTAGATGCACCAATATTCAGTGTACGCTTATTTACAATTGTTATATCTTCCCCGGTGAATTGATCCATTTACCTTTGTCTCTTTTGATCAGTTTTTGTCAGAAGTTATTCATATTCTCTTCCTGGTTTTTTAGATACAAGCCAATCTACTAAACGAAGGATTCCAAAATGAGAGTGAACAACTTCAGAAGGAGATAAAGCAACTCGAGAGCAGCACACCTCCCCCACGTGGTATATGTGTCATACTCTAAAGACCTAATGAAAGAAGACTATCCATCACCCTTATCTATCCAGGGCATAGATAAAGCAATTTTAGATGTTGTAATAAGTATCACTTTGATTAATGCTACATAAATCTTACAACTACCCAGACCTGAAAAGACATGGAATGCAATACTTTAAGTCAACTCCATCTTCCTTAAATGATTATAAATTTTGAACCAAGAATATATTTTATCTCTGAGCACTGTTGCAAAATGTTAAGCTTTAATGCAGTTTCTTTATACATGCATGGATCCTATTTTGATTGCCCCAAGACCTGCATGACCCTTCATTATACTTCCCTCTTCTTCCCTTGTGCTCCTCCATTTTCTTAAGTAAGTGGCTATAAAAGACACACTGTCTTTCACAAATGTGCAGCTCCTTTCTGCTGGGTAGTTGCTTGTCCCTGTCGTATGGCTGGGACAAGCCTAGAATCAACTTGGTTCCCCAAAGTAGGAGCAAAAGAGACGCATACAAATTCAAGCAGAAGACTTTAAGGGCTTTTTTCTCTTAAGATTGGCAGGATTTTGAGTAGAAACTGTTGGAGGTAGCTCTTCAAAATCCTAACTTTTAATTGTGCTGGGTAAATGTAAAGCAGTGGGGTAGGTGAATCATATGGTGCTTCTCTTTAAAATTTTTAAGACACTTTGTATTTTTTTCAAGATAAGGTATATAGTTTTATATTTTGAATAACAGTGCATAAATGTTCCAGTTTATACACATGCTCAAAATCACTTGAATTTTTAGTTTAATTCTTTCAAATCACTATTCCAAAGAATGAGGTGATATGTCATTATTATAATTTGCATTTCCTTGATTATGATGAATAAAGTTAATGTTGTAGGCAACTAAGTTAGATAAAAATATTGTCTGTAACTGTTATTATAATTTGCCTTTATTTGATGATAATAAAATTAAGTATCTTTTGAAGTGCTACTTTTGACATGACTATCTTTGAAGAAATCTCTGTTCAAATCTAAGTTTTTAATGCAATTGTGCTTTTCCGTATTGTTATGGTTTATGTCTAGTTGTCCCCCCAAAGCCTCATGCAGTCATGGGGCAGGGACTTCTATAGATTGAGACTTGACTCTTGAGTCACTGGGATTATGTGATTTAGTACTGATCTAGAGTTTGAGACTTGATCCATGGATCCCTGGGATTATGTGTTTTAAGTACTTCTGGAATGTGGGTGTGGCCTAAGGTGGGTAGGCTGAGGCAGAGAGCCTGAGTGTAGTATAAAGAGAGACAGAGAGACAGACTAGCAGCTGTTGCTCTCTGCTCCTTTGGCTGGTTGCCTCTGTCCTCATTTTGTTGCTGTTCTGCCACCATGAACTGCTGCTCTCTGTCATGTGCCACTCAGCCTTGGATCCAGCCAAGTACAGACTGAAACCTCCAGTAACTGTGAGCTAAATAAACTTTTCCTTCCTTCATTTTGAGTGTTGGGTATGTGTCCCAGCAACAAGTCAAAAGTAACTAAGACACGTATTGTGTTCCAGAAGTCTCTTTATGTTTCTTTATGCTTTCATTTTCTCATATCTGAAAAACCATAGCAAATACTAATGCCATTTATTAGTTATTTTGAGGGGCTGATAAAACTATACCAAGGCTGTATAAGTTATTTATAAGACTTTTCCTAGCTTATGGTTCTCAAGGATCCAGCAATCACATCTGATGATAACCTTATTGTTGGAAGATTCCCAAGGTGGAAACCACATGACAGAGACAGGGAGTGTGTATGTTCACGTGTCTGTCTTTCCTTCTCTCTTTTCTTCTGAGCCAAGGGATTTAATCACTGAGACTCCACTCTCATGATCTTCATTAAAAATAATGAAAAGCCCCCATCTCTACACACTATAATCAGATGATGTTTCCATTCTCTCAGTAGTTTATAGTGAGGATGAAATTTCAACCTAAGAAGCACTGCAAGCCTGTTAAGCCATATCCAATCCAAATAGCAGTAAGAAAGCTATTCTGTCTTTTATTATAGCAAATGCACAGCCTTATGTCTCAGGTTTAAGTCTTACATCCATTTTGAAATCATTTTATGCATGGCATACTATGTGTCTAGTTTCATTTTGTGTGAAAATACCCACCATACTAATAACACGTAGTGAAGAAATTGTCTTTTCCTCGTTATACATTCTTGTCATGTTTATTAGATGACTACTAACTCTGTATGTGGGATCTTGTTTCTGAGCTTTCTCTTCTGAACCGTTGGCCTGCCAGTACCATATTGTTCAGATTAGTATAGCTATGAAGCACTTTCCAAAATTAACCAGTGTGTTGTCATTTTTGTGCTTCCCAAGGATTATTTTCCTAATCAATGTCCTTTGAGTATATAGACTATATATATAATCCTTTCACATATATGTAATTATATACATATGTATATATTCATTTTTCTACTGCATAAGATGATACTCTGATTTAATACACTTTCCAAGCCTAAAATAATACACCCTGATTAAAATACTGTCTTTCATGATTGAATAACCCACTTTTTTTTTTTTCTGGTACTGAGGATCGAACTCCAGACCTTCTACTTGGGAGACAGGAGTGTATGCCACTGAGCTATCTCCCAAGCACTAATCTGGTTTTAGAAAAGGGAAATAAGGGCAACTTCTGATACTGAGAATTAAACTCAGCACCCTAGCCATCTAGGCAAGGGCTTTATCATTGAGCTACATCACCTGCACTTTTTAAAAAATACTTTAACATTGAATTCCACTAAGTTGCCCAGGCTAGCCACAAATTTGAAAAGATCCTGCTTCAATTTCCCAGGTATCTTCGATTGCAGATATGGGCCCGTACTTCTAGCTCAAAAGGAATGTCACAAATGGTTGTATGAAAACTTACTCATAAAAGCATGGGCAACTGTTAAATTTAGCTCTTTACTACTCTAACAATTAAGTTTTGGTTACCGCCCAAGGTGACTGGGCTTAACACAAACAAATTTGATTGAGAAAACTGATTTGAAATACTAAACATTATAATATTTATTTTTACTTTCAGTGAGACTTTTTCTCTTTAGTCTCTCCCTTGGGGGAACTCCACTGCCCTTTTTGGCACTGTCCCCTCTCTCTAGGCTTTCATCTGCCAAGGCTCTTAAATTTTCTGGCTTTTTTGGTGTTGGTGAACTGAGAGAGGGAGAAACTCTCTAGTGCTTTTCTGTGTGGCAAAGGGAAATAGAACTATGGTTTTTTCCATTAAAAAAAAAACTTATTTACTTATTTATTTATTTATATTATGGCCGGCTTAGCCTGCCTGGAGTGTGGGGCTGGTGCAGCATGTGGTGCCGGGGATCAAACCGTGGTCCCTGTGGTTGCCTAAGCTTGCTTCAGCAGGCACTGTAGACCGCTGAGCTATCTCACTGGCCCTACGGTCTTTTGCATTTTGAAACTGCAATTTTGCACTGGCAGAGGCCATGAGAGTAAGATGGGCTATGCTCTTCTGGATCCCAGAACTTTTTATATTTATTGTAGCTCTGGCTACTTTTTAACACAAATTTTAAAGAGAAAGAAAGCTTGAAATGAAGTATTTCAAGCCCTTAAAGAAATTGTTTCCAGATCCAAATTAGTATAATTGGCAAAACTATTCTTCTAAGTTGATTAAGAAATAAGGAAATTCCATAATAAAGAATATCTTAAGAAATTCATGGACAGCAAATAAGCACTCAAAAAAATACTAAAAAATATTCTAGACAGAAAAAACAAAATGAAAAGTCAAGTGGAACAAATATATCAAGTAAAGTAAGTAAAGACAACAGAAAATATAATCAACAACACAAAAAATTATTTAAATTATTTAATTAAAAAATTTATTACAGGAATAAATCAGTACCTTTCAGGAAAAATAGCTCTCATCATAAAAAGCTTCAACTGTTCCACTTAAAAAAATAACAAGTGGAGGCACCATGACAAAACAAAACTATGACCCTCTGCATTCAAGACACTCATGTAATCTGATAAGAAATTTACAAACTAAAAAAAAAAAAAAAAAAAAAAAAAAAAAAAAAAAAAAAAAAAAAAAAAAAAAAAAAAAAAAAAAAAAAAAAAAAAAAAAAAAAAAAAAAAAAAAAATCGGGGCCCGGCAGGGTGGCTCAGTGGTCTAAAGCACCTGCTTAGGAAAGCTTAGGCAGCTGCAGGGACCACGTTTGGATCTCCGGCACCAAATGCTGCATGAGCCCTGCCCTCAGGGCAGGCTGAGCCGGCCATAAAAATAAATAAATAAACAAACATAAGTTCTGAAACAAGAAAAACATTTTTTAAAAACAAACATTAAAAAAAAAAAAAAAGGATGGAAAACACTATTCTATGTCACAAGAGCCTAAAACACTTAAGAATAGGAATTTTAGTCTCAGAAAAAGGAAATTTCAAGGTAAAACTAATCAGAAGTGGCAAAGAAGGTTACACATATTAGTTAAGATAAAAATTCAGCAGCAGTTGATACCTGTACAGTTAGACATTTGAAATCTGACTTAGCCTGAGATGCTCTGGTTTCCATCTAGGGAAATGTTCATTTGGAAGGTTGCACCCAGCAAGCACACTGAAATCCAAGGAATAGCATGCAACGCCTCTGACTTAGGCCTCTTTGCATCTACCAAATCCAGTGTCTGTCTGCCTCAGTGCACCTACTACAAAAGTCTGAATGTTGAAGAAATAATATTTTCCAACCTCCAGAAAATGATGCAGGGTAACAGAATTTTCACTTCCGCAATGCTGTTGAAATCTAGTGCTGTATCCACATCGCCTCTACAAAATCACATTGCATAACCGCATCTCTCCTCCACCCACTCTTAATTGGAGTTCCTCTGCAGAGAAGGAGCACAAGGGGTTTCTCAACACTGAGGAGCTGCGTGGAGTTGAGCACAGTGCTTATAGCCATGGACCTTGTCATAAGAGTGGGTTCAAACTCAGATTTAGCCACGTGCTTTCTCTAGGGTGTCAGAATCTATTCACCCTCCATTTAGGCTTCAGCTTTTCTTCAAATGTAAGGGAGGTACCTGGTGTGGGAATCGTATCTGGAACTTAACTAATGGCAGGCACCATTTCTTCTCAGGTTTTGCTGACTATCCAGGTTAAAAAGCAGGGGCCACAAGCGTAACTGCTATAGGTTTTGTATGCTTAGTTTCCCTCAGCCTCCCGGGCCTGTGTCTGGCTGGACTAGAAGAGCTGGAGGAATACACTTCATCCAGTCAGAGAGAGAAGAGGCCGGATGAGGATCCTTGTCCTTCCCAGCGCCAGTCTACCTCTGCAGAAATGTCACAGTTAAGTCATGAGAGCAATCTTACAGAGAGAAGAGGTCTAGCAGCAGGAGCTGTAGAGGTTTCCATGTGTAATTGGCTGGCTCCAGGTGCCTTGGCAAAGGGCTTCTCACAGAAGAAACAGTTCAGAGCAGCAGAAGCAAGTCAGGGAGCTGCAAAGGTGTTTGCCATAGTGCAATTCATCCAATTCTCTTGATATTTGAAATTCTGCATTGTTCTAACGCTTTACCTATTAGTTTTACATTCTCCTTAAAAGAGATAAAAAAAATAAAAACCCTCTAAGCATTTCACACTCTTTAATAGGTGTACTAGTTCATTCAGAAGTCTCTTTTTAAAAATGCAGTTGGCTCCGGTGTGTGGCCTGGCATGCAGCCAGCAGCAGCACAGGTCTCAGAGCAGGGACTTGGGCTTTCAGCTGGGCCTGGCGATCCGAGGCATACTGCTAGGCCCACTGAGGCCTAGGCTGAGGCCCAGGCTTATAGGAAGATCCTCCAGGCACAGAGGAGGCAGGAGTCAACTTACAAGAAGTAATCTGCCTGTGAAATGCCTGTTTGTAGGTGAAGGAGAAGTGCCTAGGCAGAGCTCAGGAGAGCCAGCTTGCATCCCAGCTCCCAATTTAAGATCTGCTTTGTCACGCAGCTATAGTGGTTGTATCTATGGTCAGAAATATAAAACAAGCCGGGTGTGGTGGCTCACACCTGTAATCCCAGGCTGAGGGAGAAAGATTGGTGTGAGTTCAAGACCAGCCTGGGCTACAAAAGTGGTGAGCTCAAGGCCAGCCTGAACTGCATAGTGAGACCCTGTCTCAAAAAGACAAAAAAAAAAAAATAAAAAAGAAAGAAATACAAAACAATTGGGTAACAAAATTTGCTAATTTCTAAACATTACTTGCTGTTATTCATATTGCTCATGATACTACTGTATCGATACCATATCTGCTTTAATCACATGTTCTCCCTTGGGTAATAATATCAGGAGGTGCTTGAGTGGCTAACTCACCAAAGCCCTATGCCGAAGGATGGAGGATGCTGGAGAGTGGAAACTAACATCACACACTCGACAGAAAAGGCAAAATAGTGGGATACAACAAATCAAGAATTTTTTTGTTTTGAAGAGACTTTATTTCCAACACATTAGTAGTACATTCCCAATAATTGATACAATGCATATTGTTGCCCTTGTAGTAGTTATTCAGAGTACAGGATACAGACATGATAATTTTTCCAATCATTATTGGTACAAAAATTTCTTCTCATTGAACTAAGAGAAAGTAGTTGCATACATAGTCCAATATTCCATAATTGCAGTGGGTTATTGGTAGAACTGGCAAAGTTGGAAGCTAAGCCTTTTACAGCTCAACATACTAATCTAGCTTTACTTTTTTATGCCTCATGGTTAAACTTCTTTAAAGTAATAAAAAAGAGGCTTTATTTTCCCTGTCCTAAATACAGGAAAAAAGAGGCTTTGTTTTGGCTGGGGAAATAGCTCAGCAGGTTAAGCACCTGTCCAGCAAGCTTAAGGACCCAGATTCAATCCCTGGTACCGCATGCCATGCCTACAATGGAAACCCAGGTGCGCAGTGCTTGCCACCGAGACTGGGTGTGGTGGCACACACCTGTAATCCCATCACTGGGGAGGCTGAGACAGGAGTATCATTATAAGTTACAAAGTCACAGCTAGTCCAAAGGTAAGAAAGGACCTCTTAAAAACAACCAGGATGCAGGAAAATACAATTCAACATCTGCAAGATAATGCAAAGATGAACAACATGAGATAAATAGGCATCAACAAGAAAGAAGGATCCAGTTCAGCCAATAACCCACTACAATTATGGGATATTGGGCTATGTATATAAATCAAGAATATTTGACACAGAAAAGATACATAAAGAACAGACTCTTTACAGAGAGGTTCTGATTGTAGTGATACAGCTACCTACTTCCAAACTTTAACAAAAGTATTATAAAAATCAAAATAAACAGTTCTCTCTGAAATACAAAATGACAAAATGATGGCGCAAAATGCAATCTCAGGCCCTGAGCCCAAACAGAACAAGATCAAGAGACACTAGCATAGAAGAAACTAGAAATTACATGGCTAAAATCTATGAAACAATAGCTAATGAAATGAAGAAACAACTGCAGAAGAGTGTAGAGGAAATAATTAGATCAGAAATAATCTCCAGGTAAAAAAAAGAAATGGTAACTGTAATGAAAGAATTACTAAATGCGACCCCAGATGAGTGAGCCCTGCTGCCTTGTGTTCTGGTACAGCTGTGCAAGGTTCTTCACATGAACAGAAGATTATTACTATTATGAAGATGTTCCAAGCAGCCATGGTAGCACTCTGGGAAGGACTGCAAGTGTGAGACACAGCCTGGGCAATTTAGTAAAACCTTGTCTCAAAATAAGAAATCAAATGGGGCTGGGTGTGGGCAGGGAATATACCTCAGTGCTAAGGCTTGAGGGTTCATGCCCAGCACAGAGAGAGAGAGAGAGAGAGAGAGAGAGAGAGAGAGAGAGAGAACTGAGAAGAGGAGTAGAGAGGACAGAAGGACAGGAAAAAGGAGGAAAGGAGAGGGGAGTAGAAGAGAAAAAAGTAAAGTTAAAAAGAAAATTCACACGAGGAATTATTGGGATATAATATTTGTTGTTAGGGTTGGGACGCCTGCTACCCAAGGAAGACACCAACAGACGCCTTCTCATGCAATCAGCAAGGGGTTTATTTGTCCATGCATGGGGCTCGATGCACACACAGGAACAAAGAGCCTCGAGTTGAGCATGGTCGGGGTTTATAAACACATAGGATAAAGGGAGGGGAGGTCCATGCAGGCGCGGGTACAGAAGCAGATAGCATTGGTTAGTTTAAATGGCTCGTTACATTCATTAGGGGAAATAATCATATGGAAGCCGAAGGCCAGGTGGTGAGGGGAACTTTTTAATATGGTCAGAGAGGGCACAGGGAGGGGGCAGGCCTCATTTCTGTTTTTAGCTAACTTAGACAATTTATAACTGTATTATCTCATGTCCCAGTACATGGGGAGTTAAAAAACAGTGTGTATGGCTCCGTTCCTAGAAAGGAATAAAGGGGACATTTTTCCCTTACATTGTGACCATCTTTGAAACCATAAAACATACATACTGAATTATGAGTTCACTTGATTCAGGCTTCTCTGTGGGAATGATACATGTGCACCTCTGACTACCAACCAAGTCAACAGGAAAGGTAAGAAATACACCTTCCTCATACCCAGGAAGCTACCTCATATGCTCCTGAACAGAACAATCCTTACAATTTTTTACAGCCTGAAGTACAAACATAACCAAGTTTCAGGCCAGGGCATTGTACTGGGAAAGGCTCTGTTTCTATAACATCTCACAGATTTCCAAAAAACAAAGCACTCGCTGTGCTTTCACCCTCCATCAAAAGGAAGCTACTTCAAAGCCTTCCTAAATCCACAGCAAAAACCCTATATTCAGGAATAACTGTGGGGAAGACCTGAGGTTTCTCATTTACTAGAAGACTATGGTGGCTTCAAACTCAAGGAATAAAAAGGGGAACACAGATCAGCAAAAGTTTTCTTGCAATGCATCCTTCCAGGAAACTTCAAGTCAGCCTGCCGTCAGGACAACTGGTGACAGCAGCTATTACAGATGCATTAGCCATCTTCAAGCTGTATGTACTGTGCTGGGACAAGCACAAATAGTGACACCCACAGCATAAGCCCATAAGAGGAAAACTCATTGTAACCCATGTCACGCAACATGGTGCTGCCCTACATAGAGTTCAACGGCACGTTGCTTCTTAGCACACACACTCCAGCATCCCTGCCTCAAAGCAGCTGAACAGTGAGATATAAATGTGGAGAAAATGACAGTATGAATACAGGCGCTTTCCTAAGAGGAACCAAAACTTGCTTCTTAACATGTGTCAAGGCCACCCTCCTGTGAAGGGAGAAGGACAACACAGAGATAGGGAAGCATAGCAAACAATTCTGTCTTAGTTATTCTTTTCTTGTTGCCGAGACAAATACTCAGCACTCAAAATTAGGGAAGGAAAAGTTTATTTAGCTCACAGTTACTGGAGGCTTCAGTCTGTATTCATATGGCTCCAAGGAAGAGAAGTACAAGGCAGAGGATAACCTTTCAAGGTGGCAGGCTAAGATCAAGAGCTGCAAGGGAGAGCTAGCAGCAGCTCAAGTAGCTAACTTCTCTTTCTCCTTACATTGAAATGCAAATCACCTGCCCCAGGGGAGGTGCAGCACCCATTTCCACAGTAATTAATTACAAATTCCAGAAGCCACCCCTTGATTACAAGAGGCTTTGGGGTACAAGTATGCACAAACCATAACAGTCATTTGCCAATCATCACACTGATTAGCTAAGCTTACACCTTACCTGTGCCGTCTTCATTCAGCCTGGGACATTTGCTCTCAAGGTGCTCCTGGTCCCTTGTGGCCAAGGACCTGGTTCTATTGTACTGGCAGAAAACAATAAATCGAGTTTTTTCTACAACACAGGACTCTAGATTTTCACTTGGGAACAAAAAGTACTATAGTTCACTGTGCTGCTCCTGTATTTAGGGAAAGTTTTACCTCTAACAATCAAATGCATAAAGCTCAAAGTACTTTTACAATGTTTTGTTATTTTACAATTTATCATCCTAGAGAAACTGCAATAGATTTGAGGGCTGTTATGTCCATAAAGAAATACATTGACACTGTAACCCTCGGTGCTAAGAGGTGAGGTCTGTAGGAAATAATTTAGATCAAGAAGGTAGAGTCCTCCTGAATGATTTCAGTGTCTTTGAAAAAGAGAGACCCCATGAACTTCTCAGCACCCTGTGACAGTACAAGGAAAAGACCGCTGTCTCCATGGGAAAGGGGTCCCTGGTACAACCCTGCTGTGCTGGCACCTGATCTCCGACTCCCAGCCTCCAGAGTGACAGGAGCATTTATTTCCATTGTGGACAATCTGACCAGTTGGTGGTTCCTGACTACAGAACCCACACAGTCCCATGTGTATTTCCTCATCTGCCAAGGTAGGCACAGGGCATACAATTGGAGGCTGAGGGAGAGCTAATATTGTTTATATATGAAATTAGGGAGGAGAGGCTAAGAAAGAGAGGGAGACAGGCAGGAAGTGAACTAGAACCAGAAAATGGAGTTTAAGGTCCAGCATAGGACACAGGATTTTGGAAGAAGAGAAGCCACCAACATGTGTGTGCGGAGCCGTCATTCAAAAGGCACTAATTCAAAACATGGATTTTTCTAAAGGTACTTTTTGGATTTTCCCTTTGTTTATATCCAGTGTTTCTATCTTTGTGAAATGGCATAGCTGACCTCGAGCACTGAAGCAGGTGCCTTGTAAGGCACAGCTACACCAAAACTATCAGCCTACGGTTCTGGCCCATGATGTGTCCAGACTCCTCTTAGCTTCCACCAGCAGTGCAAGGAAAGCTGGCAGCATCTTGGTCTTAGGCTGATACGAGCTCTGACCCCCTGGACCTTGTACGCTCTCAAAACTGTCTTTGTCTGTATTTCTTTCAAAAATTTATTTATTTATTTATTTATTTATTTATTATTTTAAAGTGAAAAAGATAAAGAGAAAAGTAGTGATATAGAGTTTCAAAGCAGAATAGCAAGAATTAACAATGATTAATGTAAAGTGTCATCTTCATGTCTTTGTACTTGTTGAGATACAAGACATAAGCATACAAAATTCATCAACCAAAGAAGAAAAAAAAGATCTTTTTCTATGGAGTAAAACAAATTAGTAGTATGACTTTGTTAGCTGTCTTGAGTTACATGTACAAGTTTTTCTTTTCTCTTTCTTCCTTTCTCCTTTGTTCTACTCCAGTTGTCCTTAGGAACAGTTTCTTTCCCTTTCTCAATATTCTATTGAGATTTTGGACCATTTTCAGTGTTTTAGCTTTTTGGACTAGGGAGATATGATATTTACACGTGCAAGTCTGATTTTTTTTTTCACTTATGAGTGAAATAAGTAATCAATTCATAACAAACAACTCTCTCACTGCATCCATTTACCTACAAAATCTGCAAATCTGTCCTTTATAGCTGGATAGTCCACCACTGGATAAAAACAGTATAGCAGTTTTATCTAATTCTTGGCTGAAGGGTACTTCAGGTGTTACCAAGACTTAGCTATTAAAATCTTGCATATACTCATAAGTGAAATAAACCAGACCTACATGTATAAATATCATATAGTCTCCCTAGTGCAAGAACTCTAAAGAAGAGTTAAAAATTGAAGGGCATAACACAGCTGAATGTGTTATGGATTAAACAACCAAGTGAGTGGAAGCAGAAAAGAGAGGAAACATAGCAGGAGTAAAACCATGCACTTAGGTACACAGGATGAATCAGATACTGGTCCTAAGAACCTTCAAAAGGTTTTTCACATTGGTCATAGCAAAATGCAACACTAAAACTATGCTTGGAATGCCTGTCTTTCTGTCTTTTAGATGTGTCTTTTCCTTTATCCTTTCACCTTGCTCTCAACCAGGCTACTAAGGGTCTGATCAGACCCAGCCGTGGTAGAAATGCTGGGAGAGACCTGCAGGGAAGAATTTGGACGCTGACACAGGGATATGTGCAGCAAAGTCTCTGCCTTTCCTAGCGATGAAGCCCTAGTTGGCTGCTTTGGGAAATTCAACACAAACACGAGCCTCCAGAGTCTCACGAGGGGCGTGGGAACACAGAGGGAAATCTTTTTATCTCATTTGCTTTTGTTTTTGTTTTTCTTTCCTTCCTCCCTCTCTCCTTCACCCCATTCTCTTTTCCTTACTTTTTTAAACACCACCAGCCAAACATCCTGGCCAGGAGCTCATTCCAGGGCCATCTGACCGCAGTTAATATCAGCAGCACGGCACACATAGAGCAACGCCTGATCTTGGCAGGGGCGCTGTGAGTCTGAAGAAGAGAGAAGGGGCAGAAGGAATCCAGGAAAAATCGATGGCTCAAGCTTCCCCAAATCTAAGAGCCTAGAAAAAAAAACTCCTACTAGAAACAAGGTGATCATGGCTGTAGTGTCCTGCCGGGCGCGAGGACACGGCGCAGCGAAGGGACACGAGCCTGTAGACACTCGATTCCGGGTGGGGAGTGTACGGAGAAGCAGAGGGCTCGATCTGCAACGGGGGAACCGCAGCAGGCTCAGAAATGAGTCAGACGGCTCGGGACGCTCCTCCTCCCTCATCTCACCAGCTCTGTTTCTCTGCTTACTTGGAAACAGGGAAGAACTCGCAGCCGTCAGTAAAGTACAACATGCTTTCGATTTCACTTTTAGTACATATTTAACGCCCTGTAACATCCGGATTGTTTTCAGAACCCTGGTTCCCGCGGAGCCTGCGGGACGGAGCGGTGGTGAGTGCGGCCAAGAACTCGTCCCTCGCTGCAAACCCTTCACCAGGTGAGCTAGCGCCACGCAGGCCGTCCCGGTCCCCCAGGAAGTGGGGCTGCAGGCTGGCACAGGCGGAGGGTGCACACCTGGGGAGGACGCCGCGGGGCGGGGGGTGCGTGACCACGGAGCGCCGGGCTCTGTCCGGAGGCAGCTGCGGAGCGACCCAGGCGCCCGCGTCTGCACCTCACTCTGCTCTCGGGGGTGTGCACCGGGCTGCAGCGCGGAGCTCCGCCTGGGACCCAAGGAACACAGCCGCCCTCTTCTGGCGGTACAAGAGGAAGCCCGTGGGGACCATACCTCACACCCGTAGCAGACTCTCTTCTGGAGTAACTTTTTTTTTTTTTTTTCAATTCTTTTATTGTTTAAATTTAACAATGGTTATATTACATATTTTCATCATCGGATCAGTTTAGATTAATACATATAGGTATATAAGATTGATCAAACAACTAAACATTAGCCTTTCTAAATCCACATTACTTTTTTTTTTTCTTTTCCCCCTTTTTTTCTTTGAAAGTTGACATATTGCATATTGTCCTCACAATCATTCTATAGAGTGCAGTGT
>PVJA010033176.1:0-23533 GCA_004027025.1 Myocastor coypus | reverse complement strand
GGGAGGGAGCCTGAGAGATGGGCAAGGGAGAGGGGGCGGAGAGAGGAAGGGAGAGAAGGAAGGGGGGCGACTGTCTCAGTTACTCTTTTCTCAGTGCTAGGACCGTTGCCTGACACCCAAAATGAAGGAAGGAAGGGTTTATTCAGCTCACAGTTACTGGAGGTTTCAGTCCATACGCGGCTGGCTCCAGGACGGACTGGCCCAAGGCAGAGAGCAGCAAGCAGTTCATGGCAGCAGAACAGCAACAACGGCAACCAAGAATCTGTCTCTCTTACGCTCCATTCAGGCTCTCTGCCTCAGGCTGGACGCAGCTCTCACACCCAGAATCCCAGCAGTGCAAAGACCCAGAACCCCACCCAGCCTTGGATCACCCATAGTCCCAGTGCACCATGACTTTGTTTCAAACTCTAGAAGTCCCTGCCCCATGACTACATGAGGCTTTGCAGAGACAAGTAGACACAAGCCGTCACAGGAACAGAGACGGGAGAGGGAGAAGGGAAGGGAAAGGAGGAAGGTAGGAGACAGAGAGAAACAGGTAGGGAGAGACGCGGAAGGGAGGGAGACAGAGATGGGGAGGGAGAGAAGGGGAGGGAGGGAGGGAAGGAGGGAGGGAGGGAGACAGAGAGGGGTGAGGTGGGGGAGGGAGCAACAGAGGGAGACAGAGTCAAGGAGGGGAGGAGGGAGGGAGAGAGGGGAAAGAGGAGGGGGAGGGGGAAGAAGAGGAAGAGCGCAGGGACCACCTGACACACACGGAAAATTCCTGATCGGCAGAGCTGCAGCCACACCACCCGCTGCTCTGGCTGGGGCTTCTTTTAAGGGGTCCCAGAGTGAGGGGACAACTCTCACCCTACGCCGCTCCAGCATTTGAGTTGCTACCACAAAGACAAGCTTCTTTTATAACTAAAGACATTACCAAATAAAGATCAAATTGCCCAAGCCTTGATAAACAAAGGTAAAGGACAGGGTAGAAGAGTAGGGCTTCTAGCACAGTGGCAAAGCAGCGCAGTCCCTGATATGCAAGGAGCATGGAAAGCTTAATTTGAAAACTGGATAAAGAATATGAGCAGGTGATTCTGCAAAACGGGTTCCCAGAGGGCCAGGAGGTCAGCAAGCGCACGGGAGCTCATGCCCAGGTGGGGAGGCAGGTGCAGGTGAGACGCCGCTTCCCCGCTCTCAGGTGGGCTGGAGCCTGAGTGCCCCAGGGGATTCGGGCTCCGCCCCCACTGGCCTGCTAGGCCCCGAGGTGGGGACCCCCGCTCTGGGAAGCAGGCCCATGATGCCCGGGAACATGCCAAGCACACACGTGGCCCCCAGCCCTGGGACCCCAGAGTGCAGGCCTTTTCCCTGTAGAAGCAAAAGCTGTGTGTACAAACGGAGAGTGCGTCTCTACTGTCGGCCCCGCCAGCCTGAATGAGCAAACGACAAGATCTCACGTCCTGAAACACTTAAAAGCTGTTAAACGAATGCATTTAATTTCTGCTGAGTAGAGGAATGTTTAAGACACTGTATGTGAAGTGGAGTTTAAAGTAACGGGTGGCATTACTATTAATTAAGAATCCACCTTTTAGAAACTGTACACTGTTCTCTTCAAAAACCTTATAGGTGTAGCCTCCATGTGTGTGTATGTGTGAGCTTGCACACACACACACACACACACACACACACACACACACACATTTTCATGTTTCCATGAGCATAGAGAAAAATGTTCAGACTTTGGGGAAACAGGCTCTGGTAGCAAGCGAGAGAGAAACTATTCTTAAAAAACTTGACTGCTGTGGGTGAATCAGCCCAGGAAGCCAGAAAGTATTCATCAAAAATTAATAAGGCAAACAATACCAAAACGAACTACAAGGAAGGTAAATACATTTTCTCATTCACTGCAAAACCATCAAACCAATTCTAGACCTCACTTCCTACTAGCCAGCAAAGCCAGCCCTGTCAAGGACCTGTAGGTCCTCCAGAAAGACGCATCCAGTCACTCAGGGGCCCAGAAAGGCCCTGGGCCCCAGAGGCCAGTCCTGAGCTCCATCTCCACCAAACTTCCTGAGTCCAGACACACCAGAGACTATGCACCTGGTTCCCCTGGATGCCTGACTCCCCTGGACACCTGACTGCCCTGGATACCTCAGTTCCCTTGCTCAGGTGGGTACTCGGCCTCCACCAGATGCCAGCCATGTTGGATACCTCTTCAGGGACAGCATGATATCTAGACCCGAAGTCTGTGTTCCAAACGGTGGTGATGTCCAGGCCCCCATTCCCTGGGCCCGCAGCCTCTGCACCCCACCTCTGCAGAGCTCCTCCGGCCCAGAATACCAGCAGCAGCCTCTTCCTTCTCAGGAATCACCTCATCTGGAGCATGGCCTCTAGATTTACTCAGAGGAGCTGAGGGGGCCAGGGAGGTTCTGCCTCAGTAGGTTCAACGACCCACAGGACTGTCCCACTTCAGGTCCCTACAGCTTTCCCGATGGCAGTACTGGGCAGTAGGGTCACCAGGCAAATGCACCCTGCTTACAGTGACACGTCCCACTGAGAAACAGGTGATTATCTTAGAGGCAGGTGTGTCTCCAACAGGCCCTGTGTGCCATCTCTTAGACCTACCAGCCCCACCCAGAAGGGAAGTGTTTCTCCTTTCAAGCCAATTCTCAGGAATGTCTCCGTTCTTCATATCTATTCTCAGATGTCCACCCTCCACCTGGCATCTGCTGTGGCCACCCCTGGCTCTCAGAAGCTTAGATGCATGCCCCTTGCTCTCAGTAGTAACGGCAGATCCAGGCCCAATTCACCTGGGACCTCAATACATCACGTCACATGGGATCCTGATTAAAGTTCTCAGAGCCAGGCTGCTCCTGGAGCTCAGGAGAGTTGATCTGCTTACATGACAGCCTTAGAATGAGCAGAAAACCAGTGGCTGTGCAGACCGCCTCTCATGATGGGCAGGGGACAGGGGCAGGGGCTTATATAAATGTGACAGCAGATCTTGTAAGTGTCCCCAAGGGCTTGCTGGTAGGAAGTGGTGCTCAGCAATTACTGGCTTCCCTTGGTATCCACACAGAGCTCACTAGGCCACCAGAGCTGTCTCATGGCCAGACACCTCCTTCCTCCTGTCAGTGGGTCCTGCTGGCTGGTTCTTTGCTAGCACAGCATGTTCCTCTGGCCTAAAAGGGCAACTGGAAAAGACTGAAGGAAAGAGAAAGGCAGGTTTATGGTAACAAAGATGTTAGACGGAAGAGAGAAAAAATTGATGTGAACATTGACTCCAAAGGCAACAAAATGCACCCCTGTGACCCAGCCCTGGCCGCTGTCCTCCTCTGCCTGCCAGGGTTGCAGTGACCACGTCCCCCAGGGAACACGCATGACCCTGTGCTGCTCACTGCACGCTGGCGCTGGCCAGGTGTGGACCGGGCATTTCTAGCTGTAGTCAGATGGGTGCTTTCTGGTTTGTTTTTGCTCATTCTATATTTTCTTAATTTTTCATTTCTAATCAGAAGTATGCCATTGTTTTTTTTTTTTTTTTTTTTTTTTTGGGGGGGGGGTGGTCCTGTCTTTGCCAGATATGGCCAAAATGCAAGCTGCTTCCTGTGACTGTGTCTCAGTGGGATGGCGGGTGCTAGATCACCACCCTGAGTCCCTAGGGGGCCTTGTCGCACATTTGGCCCTGTGTGACCTCTGGCTCTTCCCCAAAGTCAGAACAACCGTGGAAGGTGGGTGTTCTGAATCAATTCAGGACATCGAGGCTGCTGGGCAGTGCCATGAAGACCCTCAGGAAGGACAGCTCCAGAGCTGCCGCAGAAGGTGGCAGCAGCAAAGGGACACGTGCGCTCTAAGGCAGGGGCAGGACTGGAGGGGGCTGGGCAGAAATGTGTCTTTACTGGAACAAGCTTTTAAAATTAAAATGTCCACTATCTATTCTGAAACCATACCTTTCCCACCTACAGAGGGGAGGGAGAGAGCAGGAGAGGCCAAGGCTGCTCTGTGGCGGCACCCTGGGGCCAGGCAACGCTCTGGGTCCTGCTCCTCTGGCTCTTCCCACACCCTGTGTCTGTCAGGATGCTGTATCGCACAGGAAGGCAGACTCAGTGTGGCCTGTGGAATGCTGGCCCAGCCCGAGCGGAAAGAGAAGAGCTACGCAGGAGGGGCCTCCCAAGCACTTTCCACCCGGGATAGCCACACCTGTGGCACTGTACCTCGCGTGCAGAGCTCCAGTGCATTCACAGCCATGCTTGGGGTTGCAGCCAAGGCCCGCGGACAGGCCAGGAGGGGTACGCACGCTGCGTCTGGGAGCCTCAGTGTCACCTCAGTGCAGAAACCTGCACCTGAGGGCCCAGAGAGTCGACCCCGGGGAAGCAGCCCCGTCTGGGCACCCTCCTTGGGCATCAGCCTCAGTCACTGGCAGGTGCCAGCATCACTGTCATCAGGCTGCAGAAGCAGGGGTGACTTTCAGAAAGCCCTGCAGACTGTAGCAGGAAGCCTGACTCTGGACTCAGAATTCTAAGGCCACATCAGGCCTCTTTCTGCTACAATTGCCTGCTCTGTGGTTGAACAGAAAACACTGTACGAATGCAGTTGGACTGAATCAAATACAACCCAAAACAAAGTGAGCACAGAGCTGTCACTTCGCTAGCCATGCCTGGACCAGGCTGCAGAGGAGGAGGACAGCGCCTGAGGCCCAGCGCCTCACACCCCAGGGCAGAGCTGAGCTCTTCTTGCACGGCCTCCTGTGCCCTTCAGAGGATGACAGAGCTTCTCCCAAAACAGACCCGACTCTGCAAATGCTCAGACCCAGCGGGCTGCATCCTCCCGACCGCTGGACCTCACTGAAGACCCAACACTAGGAATCTGCAACTTCAGCCCTAGTGGCCTCCCCAACATGGCCACCGAGGCATCAAGCAACTAGACCACCACACAACCCAGCTGTGTGGTGGGAGGGACAGAGCTCACAGTAGACTTCTGAGACTGGCAAAGGTTTGTCACCTAGGCGCCAGGCCTGTGCAGGGCACCCCGGAAGCTCAGCTCAGGGGCAGGGGACAGGGGCAGCGAGGATGCAGGGGTCCAGCTGCACAGTCTTCCCAGGAAGGTCTGAGCCGGGGCTCAGGGGGCTGAGACTGGAGAAACCATCTGCAGAGCTTACGCCCGGGCTGAGGCTGGGGACACTTGTGGGGTGGGGTCCCCGAGCTCTAGGACCTTGCTTTGTGTGGGGGCCATAGGGGAGTGAAGGATGCTGGAGAGTCTCAGATGCAAACACAACCACAGGGCCCCCTCTGCAACCCCACCTCTGCGTGGCGGCTGAGCCCGTGCTGGCTGGGCCCTGGGTCCTGGAGCGCTGGCCCTTGCTGGTGCAGCCACCAGCCTCCCCGTGGCTTCAGAGGGCCTTGTGCTGGTGCCTGCCCGCTCCTTTCCTGCCTCCACCTGCTCTTCCAGTAAGATGAAATGTGCTCAGATCCATCTGGGGAGTCCTGCCTGGGTCCTCCACCTCCACCCGCTGCCCTCTGGCCCCACACAGCTCACTATCCTCCAGCCCACAGAAGCCACAGCCACAACTGGGGACCCACAGCATCTCCAGACCCCCCAAGTACACCCTCAACACAAACTCAGGTGAGTAAGCAAGTGCGTAGCCACAGAGGCTTGGTGAGCACATCCTGTGTGCCTGTCTCCAGCGACACACGGGCTTAGTGCATGCCGTGGGCTGGCTGGGAAGCCTACCATCATTTGTGATTCTGCTTCTACAGGAAAATGTGCTGACTGCTCAGAAGAAAGACTCGCGAGGCAGCGCTGGGAACAGGGCCATTTGTAGATCGAGGACTGGCCGTATTTATCTCTTCACCTTGCTGCTAGCTGCAAAATCAGTCCTGCTTCTTCCCCGTTGGTTAGTGAGCCATTAGAACAGAGAGGACACAAGCATGCATCTAGCCCTTGCCTTCGATTAGGCCGGTTGGTATTTAATAACCGCGCGTGGCTGCCTCCGTGGCAGGTCTACAGGCACAGTCCTGAGGCGTCGCCTACTCATTTCTCTTTGTTTGCTGGCCCTGTGTCCACAGTCCCATTCAGGAAAACTTGCCATCCGGAAACTCAAACTTAGAAACCAGATACCTTCAGGGGTTACGATTCAGGTTACAACATAATTTTTCACTTTAGAAATTTAATAGTGACTCATTCCATTCATTAAAGGGCAATAAAATATTATCGCGGAGCTCTGAAAAGAAATGCAGAATTTCAGGACAGAGCGGAGGCTGGCTATATTTGTGGCCATGCGCGTTTCTTTCTGAAACCCCATAATTCACCCCCAAGTTACTTCCACTCTCCCTCTACCATGAAGCACAACGAAAGACCATGTGAAGAGGAAGCAGATGCATATCTTTCGGAGCTTAACACCCCCAGCGCAAATCTGACGGTGAAAATTTACGGCCCTTAAAATATACTGCACTGTGGTGGTGGTGGTGGTGACCAGCAGGCTTTCCCCAGCTGAGGGTAAGATTGCGAAGTTGTTAGTGGCCAAGAGGGGCAGGGAGGAAGGAGGCCGGGTCCTCGCGGGAGGAAATGAGCCAGAGATTATCAGTAGATGATATAATCAAAAACTCATATTCCAGTATCCAAGTTTTATTACACCACTGAGGAAAACAGCTCATTTATATTGGATTTCCTGTACTTTTTTTGTAATAAGAAGACTCACATATCTGTGAGTCATCACAACTATTATAGGTCTGACAGGACGTTTTATTGTGATAATGCATCTGATTTTTTTTTTTAAAAAAAGGGATTATGAACTGTAATAATTGCACACCTCCTAATTTACTGACAGAACAGTAAAAAGTTAAGTTGATATATTTTTCTCATTTGTTAAGTTTGTTAGAACGACTTTGACTATGTCCAGCAGGCACAGGCCTCTGCTTAATAGTAACATTCAAAAATTAATAAATAGGAAAAGGGCGCTATGGGAATTGACTGTAATAAAGACAAATGGAATCCATATTTCAAAAGTTGGCAAGAACTAACATATACATTCCCTTTTTTTATTTGTGTAATAAAATGTTCTGTATTTAGAGTCTTTTTTTCCTTCTTATTTCTCTTGTCTCAAGGAAAAGTCGTAAACGCTTCAGCAAACAGCAAGCGGGGTGGATGCTCGCTAGCGTCGCTGAGGCTTTTACGAAGTAATACTTAGAGCTCAGATGGCAGTGGGGTGCTTCAGTGGGGAGAGACGATTGGTTCTCTGCAGTGGCCACTTACACAGGCATCCTCTGGATCACAACCACCTTTCCTTATTGGGCACCCAACACTCAGGAGCCACACAGAAACAGAAAAGGGACAGGACGGAGGGGGCGAGCCCCAACCAAGCTGGAGCCATTTTCCAAGAGAGCAAGCTCGTCCGGGACTAAGCAGGAGACTGGCCAGCTGCCAACACGGGTCATGGTGATGGTTTCTACCCGGATGCCCATGGGCAGGGCTCTTAGAAGGCAATTGGATTACCTGGGCGCTATCGGCTATTGCGGGCTTGCTGGTGAGGGCGGGCCTGGTCAAAAGAGGCAGGTCATTCAGGGTGCAGCCCGGAAGCAGACATCTGCCTCCCCTCCTCCCGCGACCTATCACCCACATCTTCTCCTCCAGAGATTATGACCCAGAGACAAAATGTGGCTACGACAGCCACTCAGTCAGAATTGAAAACTGACCTTTGCTTCTTCGCCAAGTTGCCCTCTGCCAGTTGACTTCTCCTCTGCCTCAGGCCAAGCCGCTAGTTTTCTCCACCTGATGTTGCTATGGAGAGCAATAATTCAGTCTAGCTTCTGAGAGGAATAGACCCAAGGAAGTGTCTTCTGAATGGAAGACGCCGAGGACAGGCTGAGCAAGACAGACATTGGCACAATGCCCTGAGAGAAGGCCCAGCACAAACACTGGCCGCAGGGCCTCCGGCTGGATTGAGGGAGATGGTTTACGAGGTCAGTCTGCTCCCACCTGGCCTGGCCAGGGAGTCCTTGCGGGCTTCGTCCGAGAGGCTGACTGGCGCTGCCTGTGGAGAAGGCGGCTGACGACTGAACCACTGCCCCTCTCGATGCTATGTTGCTGCTGATGGGTCAGAGAGGGCACATCATGCGCAGAGCCCTGAGAGAAGGGAAACGTGGCACCCAATGAGAGAGAAGGAAGTCACTGCCCCAGAGAGCACGGAGAGCACCCACCGACGCGTGACAAGATGACTCCAGGAACACAGGACGGGATGAGGCGTCACGGGTCCCACCCAGGTTCCCAAGTTAGGACCATGCTCAACCCGAAGGATCTGAGCAGCACAGCGGTGGAGAGCGCCTTCCAGGCAGTGAACCCCGCTGTGTTCTGCGCCCAGCCAGCCAGTTGCCTCTGTGAGATGCGCTGCCTTCCTCAGAGTTGCGAAGACCCATTGGGAGCAAGAGCTTAGCTTTCTCAAGGCCAGATGACTTTCACATAATGCAACACCCCCCACCCCGGAAGCAGAGTGAATGCCAACGTGGATAACTTCCTCCAGAAACTGGTCCAATGTGGGGGTCCAGATTTGTCGTGGGCCCTAAGGAAATGTGCCCTCCTCAGGAGTGTTCCGTCCCTATCCAGTTGCCCTGGAGTGGCCCAAAAACGCCTTGGCCGTGGACACAGCGGGGGGGTGTGGAAGGGCCCTGCAGGGACAGCTCCGACCCCCGCCTCACCCTCCAGACTGCTGTTGCCCTCAGCACGACGCACCATTTACGGCTCTCCCTGACACAGAGGGTACAGCGGCCCAGGAGCGACCCTCACAGGGCTCTGGGAAAACTCACGCCAAATTTAATTTGAAAGTTCATCTTGAAGGGAGACAATGCTGGCATTGTGCTGCGTTGATTTAAACCAAGTCTGTCCTGAGGATTTTCTTCATCCTTATCTGCGGTAATAGAATATGAGAGAGAGTGAGGAGGGAAACTTTCAAGGGCTGGAAAATATCTTTCTCAGAAACTAGCAGACGGGTCACAACATTTTTAAACAGTGATAGTAACATTTATTAAATCAAAGCCATTTTATGTTTTATTTGGAACTCTGGCGCCTTTTTTTCTTAAGTTCCCATAACATGACAGTAATTACAGCCATCAAGATGTTCCCTGGAAGATAGCGGCCCCCGGTCCAGATGCTGCCGTCTCTCGTCCGCTCGCTGGAGCCCGGGATACACACATGACATCATGGAGTAGTTTATTTTAAAAGTGCTTTAAGAATGTAATGATAGTAATTGTAGACAGGGAAAATTAATGGGGGTGTTGCCGGTCTGCAAATTCCATTTATAAAACACTCCCGCTGCTCAAAAAGAGAGTGCTTTCTTGTTAACAGAGGCTTCAAAATACAATTTGGAGGATGTATTAAATAAACTCTGTGCTAAAGTCATTTTCAGCTGGGCGCTGTGTGTAAACTTCTCTCTCTCCCTTCACCACTAACCCGGAGAAGGCGCTGCCAGGAGGAGCTGCGTCTGCCAGGAAGCAGACAGCGTGGTTCCTCAGAACGGCCTGGCGGGCTGCGGCAGGGGCAGCAGTGGAGCCGTCTGGGGCCCGGGACTCCGGCAGGGCAGAGAGGGCACCGAGCTGGCCCGTTGGCTCCCAGAATCCACTGGGCACCTGGGTCGGGCAGCATTCACGGGCTCCGCATTTCACAGGCAGCAGAGACTGGAGGTCAAGGCCAGGAGCATGGGGTTGGCACTGTACACAGGACAGGAGCCCGCTCCGAGCTCACCACGCATGGGCCCTGGTCCCTGGGCCCTGGTTCCTGAATGAACCGGCCCCTGATTGTACCACAGATCCTGGGTGTGATGGGAACGGCTGCCCGCAAGACAGCCAGTTTTGTGTTGTTTTGTTTGTAGCACAGATCAAACTCAGGACCTTGTGCTTTGTGCCTGCCAGGCAGGAGCTTGGGTGGCTCAGCTATCTCCCCAGCTAGGGCAGCTGGCTTCACCTGGTGAGGCTGTTGAGCTGCTTCTGACAGCTCCAGGAAAAGTGGAGAGAGCAGGCCCCGCCTTCCAGATGCCTCCCTGTGTGCCGGTGGACGTTGTGCGCATAAGACATAAACAGAGCTTCGCCTCTCCTTCGGGCAGTGGGGAACCAGATGGGACATCTTAGTGCTGGGAGGACTCTGGCGCTAAGATGGCTCAAGAAAGCGTGGTGCGCACACCTGGAATCCCAGCACCCAGGAGTTGAGGCAGGAGGAGCGCCACAACTTCAAGGTCAGCCTGGGCTACACAGGGAGTGGAAGGCCGGATTGAACTGTACAGCACGACCTGGTCTCAGAAAGAGAGAGAGAAAGAGAGAGAGAGAGAGAGAGACCCATTGAAATGAGATAGTCCCTAATTCTGTAGGAGATAGTCATAGACTGTGAGGTGTGCTCAAAATAAGAGCAAGTGTTTACATTTAAGCCAATGACAGCAAAGGCACACTGCCGTGAGTCCCCCTCAGACCCCCGCCTCCACGGCGCACCCCGTGGTGCGGCTCTTGCAGCCTCCTCAAAGAGCTCTGAACACCCTCCTGCTTCATGAGCTTCGAGCTGTGCAGTCCTGGCTGTCTTGATATTTTGAACTGATTCAAACACTTACCTTTCATGATCAGTTTGACCTTAGGGAAGCGCCAGGAGCCACCGGGTGCCAAAGCGGGCAAGAGTGGCAGGTGGGGACAAGCGTGACGTGTATAGGAGGCTGCTTTTCCTGGACGGGGCTCAAAGCAGCAGCATCCGCTGTATTTCTGATCACATGTCTTGAAGACCCTCAGGAGAGAAGAATCTAGAACTGCTTCGGAAAGGGGCAAGAAAGACCAGGTAAGTGTGCTCGAAAGGGAAGGGAGGACTTGGAGGAAGGCTGTGGCCAGGGAGCGTGGCCCACACTGACACAGGGCCCACGAAGCGTCTCACAAGCATAGAGAGTCTTTTCTGTAACCATTTTTAAAAATTTAAATGCTCAGCACATGTGGATCCTACCTTGCCCGGTGAAGCAGACACCAACAGCAGACAGGGAGAAGGCTCTGCCTGACCTTTCTCGGGGTTTTCAGGCTCCTCCTCCATCCCAGAAGCCAAGCTCCTGCAGAGCCAGGGTGCAGCCACTATGGTGACCCCTGCCTCTGCGTGACGACCTCCTGCCTCGCTGGCCAGATCCTACCACTCCTTAAGGCCCAGCTCAAGAAGCGGCTCACAGAGCGAGCTCCTCTACACGACTGTCCTCCCGGCTGCCCTCCCAAAGCTCCCAATCACGTTTCTCACAGGGCAGCTATGCTTTGACTCCAGCAAGTTAAGGAAGCCCTGAGTCCCTGCTCTGCACCCTACCAGGTGGGTGGATTCTCAGCTCAGCCTTCAGGACTCTGGCTTCACCTGGCCCAGCACACACCTGCCACCAAGGCCAGGGGCAGAGGCGACACACTGCCTGTTTCCAGGCGGTGACTCACCTTCAGTGCAGTCCCCTGAGGCACCCTTCCTCCTTCAGCAGAGAGCGACCACCTCACCCCACGGACTGCTTGTGCAGGGAGGTCAGGGCCTAGCCGGAGGCCCGCTGAGCTCCTCCCCTGGGCCCCGGGAGCATCTTAAGATCGTATGCAGATTTATGACCCCAGAATGAGCATTTCCTGCTGCCACAGGAAGCCAGGCCTTCGAGGGCCTCATCCTCAGTGTGAGATCCAACGTAGAGCAAGAAAGCTGTCCCAGGGGTCCTGGGCGGGGGAGCCCCCCCACCCTGGCCCAGTCTCAGTCAAGCACGGTCATGGCAGGAGGAAATGAAAAGCTTGTCAAGGGGATTCTTGGGAATTTCACTCTGCTAATGATTTCGAGAACATCCTTCCCTGTTGGGAACGAATAGAACCATGGTCATCTCCCGGTGGTGTTTGACTATCTGGGCTGACCCCTCGTTGATGGCTTCAAACCTGTCCTCAGAATGTAAGGCAGAACTGAGGGCCTGGAAGCCATTCCTAAGACCAGGATGAAGCCAGAGTTCAGAGTGCGGTGTCCGCAGAAGGGAGCTGAAGGTCTCCCACAGGCTGGGCCGGCTCGTCCTGGAGGACGGCTCCACCCACCCACACCTAGCCACCTGGTGGCTGCTCCCTTGCTGGCAACCTGTGCCTCCCCATGGAGAATGGCAGCAACTCCAAGCTGCCAGGCCTGCTGACCAAAGTGATGGCACCTTGCGAGGGGCCTGTGTGACGCTGCTTCTCAGTCAGTGAGCTGCAATTCACCAAGAACCCACTGGGTTCCAGGTGCTGACCCCAGAGCTCAGAATACGGCAGCCAACAAAATGCCAAGGACCGACAGCCGCTGCCCTGGAGAGAGGATTAGGCGGAAGGTTCTGTTAAACCCAGTAAGTGAGCTATAGGAGGTTCTGAGGTGCTAGGGCTACAGGGACCGATGACAGACAAGCAGGACGAGGCACAGGGAGGACAAGGCAGATGCACAGAAGAAGGGACACTTGAGCAAAGAGCCCCTCAAGTGGAGAAGTGTGCCCGGTGGACAGCGGCAGTGGGCGGGTCCCAGCACAGAGGCTCAGTGGCCAGGCCGGGGTCAGAGCAAAGCGTGAGGAGCCCAGGGAGCGGCCGCAAAGGAAGCCACAGAGGAGGCAAGTGGAGAAGGGCGTGGATCGTGGGCCCCTTTGCATGAAAGGTGGGGCTTTCGTTCTGTGTGGCTTGTCTGGTGGGAACTGCTTCCTTGTCACTGACATGCCACACAGGACACCGTGACCTGACGGAGGAGGAGCGGCCTGTTTGGGTACAAGGCGCTCATCCAGTCCATAGTCCGCCATCTCCGAGGCAGGTAAGCAGGCCCCGGTGGAGGGTCTGGTGCAGGACTGCTCTCCTCATGGAGGTAAAGGAGAGGGAGAAGGGAGGAGCCCGGAGGGTCCTGTGCCCCGTGAGCTGTCTCCTCTGCCAGCCAGTCAGCTCTGAGCCCCAGCCCAACCCTTTTCACATGCAAGGGCTTTGGTGCTATTTTTGATGGAAATCATAAGAATGATGAGTCAGCAGAGATGGGAAAGCCGGGGTGGGTGGGTGGGTGGGTGGACACAGTCAGAGAGAACCGAGGTGTGTGGTCATCTGAGTGACACCCTCAGGGGGTGTGTGCAAGGCTTCACCCAGGGCCCAAGGAAGAACCGGGCCTGTATGTGAGCGGGTCCCATGCACTCGGGAGATTCAGAGCCAGAAGGGAGGAGACCAGCAAGGAGAGTGGCTGCAGATAGAGAGAGAAGGGCCTAAGATCTGAGCCCTCAGCTCGGCGCGCTAGCACCCGTCTACCATCGCAGCACTCCGGGCGGCCAGGCAGAGGGGCTTAAGTTGAGTCCACCCTGGGTAACTTAGATCCTGCATCAAAATGTGAAAACAGCAACCTAAAATATAAAAAGAGGGCGAGGACATAGCTCAGTGTGAAAGCCGTGAGATCACCACACACACACCCACACACACACACAGGATCAAGCCCTGAAGCTTCCAAATCCAACGTCAGAGGACAGAGGCTCTGGGAGCCTGAAAGGGAAGGGACAATCAGCTGGGGTCCGGTCGTCACCGTGCTTGGCTCGAGGGTGTCATCTGTGACCCCACGGAGCCTGTCTAGAGCGCTGGGGGCCCACAGAAGCCAGAGTGACATGGACGGCCAGGTGCCTAAGTTTCCACCCAGGCCAGCAAAGAAAAGGGAAGCCAGCTGGGGGAGCAGGACTTTGTAACTAAGAGAAATAACGGTGTGTCCCTAATCGGGTGAAAGGGAGAGGAGAGGGTGAGACCAGCGGGTGCCGAGGAGGCTCCGGGGGCACTGGGCACAGGTCCGCAACGACTCCTGCATGGTGGAGCCGCAGCTCCCAGAGGCTTCTTTCACGCCCCTCCCTGCCCGGTGTCCAGGCGCATCCTGTACGTAGCAAATCGCGACCTTGATGCATCTTTTCCACCTGCTCATTTCAGGGCCAGAAGCAGGCTTGTCTGCCGCTGCGCCGCACACGCATAGCAAGCTCAGCTTCTCCTCGCCTCCCGGCACCCACCTGCCCCCCTCCACCTCTAGCACAGAGTCTGCCGTCTAGATGCGGTCTTGCTCCTTTCAATTATTGTTTAGGTTCCTTGGATAAGAGAAAACGTGTGATAGCGCCACTGAGTCTGACGTGTCTCACCCCTCGTGGTGTTCTCTGGTCCCGCCCATTGCGGGATGACCTGGATTCTGTTCTCCACAACTGAAGAGAGCTTCATGGCGTGTGTACATCACACTCTCTGTCCATCCAGCTGGGGGCAGCTCAAGCTCTTCTGATAGAAAAGCCGTGTGGGCTTACTCGTCCCCACTCTGCTGTGCTGCTGGAGGAAGGAGCTTTAGGACCCAGGGTTGCGGTCCAGGTGCGAGCCCCTTCCCAGCACAGCCATCCTGGAGAGCCACGGGCAGGCCTTCCACATGGACAGCAGGAACCTGGAAGGGACTGGAGGACAACAATTTCACCAAACGCAATTATTCCAGGACCACACAAGAAATTCCTAAGTAGCTACAAGAAATAGCTGTCCCTACTGCAGCCTCTGTTCCTCCATGGCTTCCTGTGCTTTTGCTCTGGGAGACCACTTGGCCAATTTTACTGACCACGGTTGCAGGTAAAAGTGTTAGCTGATTCTGTAGTCACCTTAGAAAACCTCCGAATGCATGCCGGGATGCAGAACAGACGTGGCGTCTCTTCTCAACAACTCAACCTTCTAGAACAAGATGGAGGCAAAATTGTTTCTTGGTTCCCTGTAGACCATAAGATAGTCATGGAGGCTGGCAGAATGCACCTCAAACTGGTCTGTGCCCTCAGGTGTGTGCAGGATATTGGGATCAGGGGCACAGAGCCCAGGACAAGGCTGGGGTGTTGCAGAGTCTGGGCCTCGACCTCAGATGGCCACAGGCATTCGTGGAAGGCTTGTACCAGTCTGGCTGGGTGCCTGGACCAGCCTGTCTGCACTGCTAGGAGCTGTCCGGAGAAGCACAGCACTTGGGAACCACAGCAGCCACCGCTCCTGTGCTCTAGGAGCTGGGAGTCCCAGGGCAACAGCCCCACAGGGCGGGCAGCAGAGGCACCAGTGTACAGTGGCCAGGACAGCCTCTCCCCTTATTCTCCCCGGTCTCACGGGTCTTCCTGACCCACTGGCATCTGCCACCAGCCTTCCAGCATGGCCTCTTTGCTGGTCCCCAGGAAGCCTGCCCAAGCCCACACCTCATTCCCAGCGTCAGGCTCTCTGGTGCCCCCTCCACACAGCTGCTGACCCAGCCCATCCTGGGCTGCCGTCTGAGCTCCCGAAGCACCGTGTGCCCACATATGGCACTGGCTGGCCTCACTATATGTCACTCTCCCCAGGGCATGGAGGGCCTGGGCCACCTCCTGGAGCAGAGGTCCGCACGGGCTGTGGACAGAGAGGTCCTCCTCCTGCCCTGCTGAGAGCACGTGTCTCTTGCATCACTCTGCAGTTCCCAGATGAGGAGCCCTGAGAGACTGATGACGTCATGGAGTCAAAAGATATGACCTGACTTCAATCTGCAAGACGGCAAGGGCTGGCCTGGTGCTGCTTAGCCACGGCACTTAGGAAAAACATGTTTGGGTCTTGCTTAAGAATTATGCGGCTTTCTTGTTAAAAGTAATGAAGGAAAAAAAAAAGAATTATGTGGCAGGCTCTTATGCATAAGGCGGATGTGCCACTTTGAGTCGGCAGTAATCCAGAAAGTCAAAAGGCAAGTGCTTAGGTCTGACTCGAATATTACCACCTGGGAGCCCAGAAGAGCCTTGGGTTGTAGTAATGGGAGCAGGTGGGCGGCAGCTCTTCCTGAGGAGTGAGGGCAGATGGTAGACAGACAGACAGACAGACAGACTGACTGACAGATTAGTGATAAAAGATAGGATAGATAGATAGATAGATAGATAGATAGATAGATAGATAGATGATAAAAGATAGATGATTGATAGATGATAGGTAGATATTAGATGGATAGATTGATAGATAGATGATAAAACATGGATAGATAGATGATTGACAGGTAGATGATAGATAGATAGATAGATAGATAGATAGATAGATAGATAGATAGATAGGGGCCCAGCAGGATGGCTCAGTGGTCTAAAGCACCTGCTTAGTAATGCTTAGGTGGCTGCAGGGACTGCAGTTCGATCCCTGGCACCACATGCTGCGCCAGCCCTGCCCTGAGGGCAGGCTGAGCCGGCCATAAAAATAAATAAACAAACAAACAAAAGTTCTGAAAGTTGACAAAAAATAATAAAAAAGATGATAGATAGATAGATAGATAGATAGATAGATAGATAGATAGATAATAGATAGACAGACCAACTGATAGAGACAGACAGGCAGGCCAGGCCATTCTCTCGTCCCTCGCACTCTCCCCCCCTTGGTGGCTCAGGGCATGCCACTTATTTCTAGCTCGGTCCATGTTTGCTGCCAGAGTTACGTGAGTGTGCTTCAGGGTACACAGTGTTCCCCAGTCCACAGGGAACACAGGACGCCCCAGCCCGCCCCTAGTTCAGACCCCCTCTGCGGCCTTGGCAGATCTGTGCCGTCTTTGCGTTACTATTACCCCTAGCACTTGGACTCCCGTTCCCATTTCCCTGTGAGGAGCACAGTGACTTGAAGGGGTTGAAGGTCCCACAGTCATCCCGCTGGGCCTCGGAAGGAGCAAAGGGGACTGTGGGCAGGAAGAAGCCCAGGATGCTGGATGCTGCCCCACAGAGGTGCCTGAGCCCCATGGCCAGCGCGGAAGGGGAGAGCCAGTGGGATGCAGGACACCCAGGGGTCCGTCACACGGGTGCTACCCTGAGCCAAGATCCTGGGGAGAGAGGTCGCCAGCCGCCCTCTGCCTCGGCCCACCTCCCGGGTCCTGGGACCTCCTGAGTGGACACACCTCTGCCACGGGCTTCCCTCCTCTGCTCTCCCTATTCCATCCCCATTGCAAATGCTAAGGAACAAGTTCTAAGTAGACTCTGGCTGCCTGGCTCCTGTTAGATCCTGAGAAATGCCCCCCAGTGAAATGAACTTTTTCAAAGAACCAACAGAGCATAAAACATGCAAGTACAATATAGCCTATGAGTGCAAAGTAGAATTTACACTTAAACAATGTGTATTTATGACGGTCTTCTCCTTCCTCCACTGGGGAGCAAGACCGCTGCTGCATACTTAATCAGAACACATTTTAAATCACACCGTGCAACAGGCCTCGTGGCGATCGGTGATGGCCAGAGTACATAAAATACGATGGACTTAAGAGCTTGCAGCTGAACCAACAATATATCCTCTTGGAAGGAGACATTAAATAAATCTTCACTGCTTTTTGATAGCCTATTAGAGTTCCCTAAGAGCACCAGCACATTTGACTACATTTTTCAGCCATAATGCCTTAAACAAGTTTTTGTAATCATAAATATAACACTAAAAAAGGCAAAGATGAAGACTTAGCAGTTAAATGTGTCTCTTGCTGGGAGTGGCCAGCACAGAGGGCCTTCCGCTAAAGGGAAATGGAGGATTACGTAGAAAGCCAGGGTGCACGGAGGTCTTTCCCCCATTTCTTTCTC
Organism: Myocastor coypus; assembly: GCA_004027025.1. Taxonomy (NCBI): domain Eukaryota; kingdom Metazoa; phylum Chordata; class Mammalia; order Rodentia; family Myocastoridae; genus Myocastor; species Myocastor coypus. Next base: position 6,030 of record PVJA010033176.1, on the reverse strand, counting down.
CATGCAGAGGGATAGTAGATTCTAGTATCGTGTAGGGATGGGGTCGTCCTTCTTCATGGGATGCTGTCTCCCACAGAAACCTGGAGCAGAAATGTCACCTCACCCTGAACATGACTTCAGTGTTACTAGGTAAGCAACTGGTTTGATTACCATAAGTCCTAATTCTATCCATGTTTTCACACTGACCTCATAAAACGTGGAGGGGGAGAGGGTAGCATCTCTGGAACTGCAGGGGGCAGAAAAAGCCTAACAAAGACACCTAGGTAGAAATTCATTCTGCTTATTTTCCTCTTATAAAATGTCATGAAAATCATCAAATAAGTAAAGAAGCTAACTGTGACAGTGAAGTTTAATTGCCAGCCTGATTGGCCTGGGAACTACCAAGGGAAGCACAACACATCCTAGGGTGGGACAGGGTGGGCCACCGGGAGGTGACCCTGGGCTCCGAGCCCTCTGCCCCTCTCTGCCTCCCAGCTGCTGAAAGCTCAGCAGCCTTAGCCACCACACCCTTCCCCGCAAGGACCCTATCTTGGGAGCACACGAGCACAGACCTTCACGGTGAGCCAAGCAGAACCTCCTACCGCACCCTGTGGGTGTCAGGCGTCCTTTCCAGCAACAGAAAATCCTAAACACACAGCGGGAAGGCAAGGCCCCCACAGCATGGCACAGTCAGCTACTTGCCGCCTCAGTTAAAGCTGATCTGAATGGAGTTAGGGAGGTGGTGGGCTGACCTAAGGTGAAAGCCCTGCATCTCACAAGGGGGAAGTCTGTGCAGAAACACAAAGTGTAGCAGACGCAGAAATGTATCAGACCCAATAGCGCAAGGAGTCACAGGAGGGGAGCCCAAGCTGGAGTAGCTGGGCCAGGCAGTGAAGAGGTTGCAGGCAGGAAGGGCGCAGGGCGGAAGGAGCTCACGCTTGTCAGGAAGCATCCTCAGGAAGAAGCCAGAGCCTCTGCCCAGGCCACCTGAGGGTGCAGACAGGGGCACGGTCAGAGCGGGCTGCAAGACCCAACTGGGGCGTGTTGAGGGTAAAGAGCAGGCCAAGCCTTCCTCTTCCAGCCAGCAGTAAAGGGCAGCGGGGAGGAAGCCAGTCTAGGGCATCAGGGTGGTGGAAGGAGCCCAGAAACGATGGGGACCACCACACGAGCACAGCACCGGAGGAAACGGGGAGAACAGGGACCTTCCTCAGCTCCCGTGATGCCCGGCATGAGCCAGCTGATGGTTCTGGGGACCCATCGGACACCCACCCTAAGCTTTTAGACTGACTCCGAGGGTGAGTCAGTCAACCCACGTGTATTAAGAGGTATTTCCTCCCATGCTAAGCCCTGACATGCAAGACTTGATTATTTCTCGTCCCAAATAAAAAGGCAAATTTATGATCTCAAAACACAAGTGTTTAGCTCCTAGAAGACAAGAGATTCCCTGTGGGATCACCACCGATCCTAACATAACCATCCCCAGTTCCTAACATAAAACAAAACTATGCATTGATGAATTGGTGCTGTGATAAATATTTATTAAAGTGGGTCCAGTATTATATCATTCTCCAAAGAATTTAAAGCTTTCTGGAAGAAATTTTTGAAATAATTCTATTTGTCATCAAAACCAATAACAATGATCATGAACGCATGCTGGGTTTTAGCCCCAGTGCTGGGCACTGCCGGGCACTGCAGGCACCAGGGCTCACGAGGACATAGCTGGAGTAACACGGGCTCCCTGTAGCTGCAGCCCGGGCTCCAGCCTAACTCCAGCTATGGATACGAAGCAATCACAGGTGACCAATATAGGAGCCGAGCAGGCTCGTGACATTTAGTGACAGAAATTCTCCCTTGGAGAACTCGAGGATGCTCTTCAACAGTAGCACCCTGGGTGCAGTCTGTGACACCTCCTGCCCTGACCATGGCCCAAGGACCGCCCACTGCCGCCCCGGCCGGCACAGCGGTCTGTGGGACTCTCCACTGTGCTCACCAGCTTGTTCAGCTTCATGGCGCTCTGGCTCCTCTGTCACACAGGCCTGTGTAGAAAGCCTCCTGCCTCCCTCCTGGGGCCGAGCAGATACAGCCGGCACGCTCTCAGCTTATCTCAGAGACAGCTTCGCGTGCTCCCTGCCCGTTAAGCTCCGCACTCCAGATAGCACGCGCATCTCGATACGAAAAGCAGAGCAGATACCGCTCCGGACCCTGTCAGCACCTCGTAAGGCCTACAGCCCGGAACATAAAATACTTCCGATTTCCCAGCGCTCTCTCAGCCTGAGTAGATTACAAGTAGGGCACTTAAAATCAAAAGCCAGGAGGCACCAAACCAGGAGGCTGGATGAGGAGAAATAGAAGCCATGACCCGCTCCCAGAGGTCGTGATTGACAGTCCGAGGTCTGCGTGCTCCGAGGTGACACACAGCTGCTGTCACGATGTGCTCAGATCCAACAGGCAAGCAGCAGGGCTGTGTTTAAGGCCTGGCTCTTCACCACAGATGCTGATTTAATACAACATGAAAGAAAACCCAGACAGGGAATCTCGGGCAAACAGCTGGGTTCTCAACCCAGCTGCCCCAGGGAGAAGTCGGAGGAGGACCGCTCCCAGCCCTTGCAGCCGACCCAAAGCCCATGTGCTGGTCACTTTCTCACGCCTGGGGCCAGGCACCCACGTTCAGCTTCACCGCTGAAAAGAGCAGGGGTGCTGCGCCCGCAGTCGCAGTGGATGCAGGGCACACTGAGGCGCTCCAAGGCGAGCGGGGCCTGCTGGGAGGAAGAGCAGGAGCAAAGCTGCTCGCTGTGTGCTGACCAGGAGGAGAGGAGCGAGGAGCCAGGCGGCGACACAGCCCTCCGGGGCACGCATGCGCGCAGCGGCCCTTGCTGGCCCACCAGCTCCTCGGCCAGAGGGCCGGCAGCTCAGGATGCACCAGGGTAACTTCACTGAGGAGTGCAGCACCCGAGCACTTGGCCCCCTTCCCAGAGCAGCGATTCTGAGTGTGCAAGGCCTTCGGGACGTCCTAGCTCAGCCCCAGCAGGCTCACGGGGAGACGCAAAAGCCCCACTTCACGGGATGCTGGCCTCTCGGAGTCAGAGCGGGCCTCCCTCTTGCTCCCCCCGGGGACTCCCAAAGAGGCCCAGCCCCATGCATGCCTTACTGGAGTGTGTTAGAGCACCCACGGATCCCGCCATGGAAAGACCACCCAGGGCTCAGCAAGCCTTGGGAGAGGACTGGTTTCCTGTGAGCAGGCCGCGACTCCCCCTCGCCCTGCACTCTGCGTGCGCCGCTCCAGCTCACCCCAGAAGCATGCGCACAGGAATCTGGGCTTCTCCCCTCCACTGCTCACCCTGGGGCCAAAGCTCTTCCACTGCCATCTCTCTTCCTTCTTTGTCAATACAAGGAACGGGTTAGTTTTATAAAGCGACCTGAGTTTTCGGTATCCTTCCCGGGCAGTGCTGGCACAGGGACGGCCTTGCGTATCTGCCCGTCTCGTGACAGGCACCACGCTTGGGGTGGAGGGAGCTCATTTGAAGCACCGGGCTCCGGGCACACCCTCTGTTATTCCCTGCACTGCGGTGCCTATTGCTTCTCCGTGGCTCTGTGGCATCCCTGCATTTAGTGCTGTGAATCTGTTGCAGATATACACAGCTGCCTGCATTTCTGCAACAGAATTGAAAATCTAAGAGCTAAGACCAAATCCAAGAGCTATGCCCAAGCATAAAAAGTACTAAAAATCCAAGTCAACAACAGTAGAAAGCGTCCATCTCTGCTCTCCCCCCAACCCTCGGAGAACAGCCAGAAAGCTGCCCAAACCCCGCACACGCTCCTTGGACCGGCCGGTGCATTCCTCCTGAGAAGCACAATAACGGGGAGGTGGGAAACAACCAGGAGGCGCCGTCTGCCTAGGCAGCTGCTCTGGCTTCCACGACAGCAGCATTCACAACCCCAAGGGCACGTGGATGCCAGGCTGGCCGGAGCAGGCTCAGAGTACACGCAGGGACCACGGCTCTATGCCTCCCTCACACCCACCTGGCCTCCCTGGCTGAATGGAAACAGAAGCCCAGGATTCTGTTCATGAGGCTTCTAAACTCTGGAAGCTTTAATATGAAACTTCCCAATGTATGAATGTTGGCAATTAATAAAAAAACAATCCCAAACCACCAAGGCCAAGAAAAACACGCTCTTGGGCCACTTGGGCCTGAGAGCCATGGCATCCAGACTGGGGAGCTCTTTGAATTCACTCAGTGTGGCAGGGGGCAAAAGGAAGGTTGAGAAACAGCATCGCCTGCTGGCTTCACGGAGGAGCAGAGCAGCCTGCATTAGGACAAGCAGCCCCCACGAGGGCTGTCGGGCAAGCGGCCAGCCGGGCCTGGCCCAGCCCCACTGGGGTGACCATTGTTTGATGTTTTCTAACCCCCAATAGCCTTGCAATAACCTGAAAGATGGAGCTGGGAGTCTAATTCAAAGACCACATCAGGATGTACAGACAACAGCAAGCACTTGCCTTTCTGTCCAGGGTGGGAAGGCACAGCAGCAAACAGGACACTTTTCAGGTCCCAGGTTTTCAAGACAAGAAGAGAGGAGAGGTAGGGGAAGTCCATGAGTGACACAGTTACCGGGGGAGGCCAGAATGGGGTCAGAGACGGTGCATGGCGGCCAGCGCAGAGCCCCAAGGGCCGCGTGGTCGCAGGCTGCCTTTCCCGCACCTTTCTCTACTAGCGCTTGGGACTAGGAGCTGGAGCTATCCAAGCAAAAAGGATCCACAAGGAGGCCCAGCGGCTCCAATCCCCGTCTGCACAGAGCAAGCGTCCAGACAGTCTCTGGGGATGCGCTTCGGGGAGCACTGTGACGTATCTCCGGTCCCCCAAGGAGGAAGGCCGGGGCCATCCGTGAAGATCTGCTCACTTACAACTGTTAATTAAGAGCCCTGTCCCCAAGCCGAGAGCTCCAGCAGGCTTTTCACATTTCTCCCAAAGGTAGTTTGCAACTTCCGGGAAGGGGATTGCACAGCTCCGGCAGCAGGCTGGGGGCAGACAGCGTCTTCAGCTCAGGATTTACACAAACAACCCCACCTCCCCCAGCCTGGACAATGCCTGCATTCACGGCAAGCGCAGGAGCTGCAGCATTGTGACGCGGAGCAGGAAAAACTCTAGACTTGAATGGAGGATAAATTGGTGCTCACTAAATGGCACTTCTGGATTTACTGCAGCCTTCGCCTTTGGAGGGAATTGCCAAGGTGGTCATAAAAGGAGAAATGATGAATATTCAGGATGTCTTTTGAATCCATTAGGCAACTGGGGATGAAGTCTCCATATGTAGACTGCAGCCTCCTTCCTCAGATCGCAGGGAAGCTGCCAAAATGGCCGTCCGTTGGTCCACTCAGCAAATGGCTGCTGGGTTCACTAGTGGAGCCAAGGTCTCAACACCAAAGGTCAAGTCCCTGGAAACAAACCTGCTGTCGGGGTTTGAGCAAAGAAAGAGATGTATGAATTTTGGAGCTCTGGATGTAGTGAAGGAAGAGAGGTATGCATCTGTCTGGTTGCCAGCACGCTGAAGCAGCTGCATGGCCATCCGTACAGTGAGGCTTTCTCTCCCAGGATGACACATTCTGCAGGCCGTGCTGTGTGCCTACACAGAAAACTCCACAGCCAATTGTACAGGGGTCTCCTTCAACCTCAGCTGAAGCTCGTGAAAGTAGACCTGTCTATACCTTCCTGAAGACTTCCCTTGCGCCCACGCTGGCTCACGTGGTCCTGAGCAGTGCTTCAGAGAGGACTCTTGGCTTTTTGTGCTAAAAGAATTTTTAATGCCAGGCATGGTGGCTCACGCCTGTAATCCCAGCACTTGGGAGGCTGAGGCAGGAGGATTGGTATGAGTTTGAGACCAGCCTGGGCTACAAAAGTGAGCTCAAGGCCAGCCTGAACTGCATAGCGAGACCCTGTCTCAAAAAGACAAAAATAAATAAATAAATAAATAAATAAAATAATTTTTAGAAGGAATTCTAAAAACATCTAGATCTAGAAACAAGAATCACCAACTTTCAGGTGTACTGAACACAGA
>PVJA010033175.1:0-23529 GCA_004027025.1 Myocastor coypus | reverse complement strand
TGGCCCAGTCTCTTATTTTCAAGTACTACTCTTGAGAGAATGACAGTAACTGAGTTTACACCAGGAGCAGTACATATCAAAAAGACAAGAGTGACATGCATTCCAAACATAATTTTAGCGTTACATTGTGCTATAATCAATATGCTGAACCTTTTGAAGGTTCTTGAGACCAATATCTGATTCATCCTGTGTACATAAGCCAAATCTTGGAAACAACCAAAATGTCCATCATTTGAAGAATGGTTAAAAAAAAAAAAAAAGTGGTATTTTTATACAATGGAATACTACTCATCCATAAAGAATGGTAAGTTTGAAGACTTCATATATAAATGGATGTATATTGATCATGTACTCCTTAGTGAAATAAACCAGACCTGTATGTATAAATATCGTATAGTCTCCCTAATATAAGAACTTTAAAGAAGAAAACAAGAACTTAAGGGCGTAACACAGCTGATTGTGTTATGGATTAAACAACGAAGTGACTGGAAGCAAAGCAGAAAACATATCAATAGATCAGCTTTACATGCCTTTAGTAATCTGAGAAACTGCTTTGAAGATGACAACATACAATATAATAACATTGTTAATTTCCTAACATCTAGTTGTAAAATTCTGTGTCATTTTTTAATCCTCTTTTTAAAAAAAAAGTGCTCCACGGCCCGGCGGGATGGCTCAGTGGTCTAAAGTGCCTGCTTGGGGAAGCTTGGGCGGCTTCAAGGACTGCGGTTCAATCCCCGGCACCACATGCTGTGCCGGCCCTGCTCTCGGGGTGAGCTGAGCCGGCCATAAAAATGAGTGAATAAACAAACAAAGGTTCTGAAACAAGAAAAAAAATAATAGTAAATAAAATAAAATAAAAAATAAAAAAGTGCCCCAGAAAACTAGAAAAGAAGCTAAGAAGAAGAAGAAATATAAAGGAATCACAATCAGAAAGAACACTGTTAAAAATTTTTTAGACAGAAGCAAACGATCTTAGACTGTTTTATTTTATTTTTTTTTTTTTAGAATTTTTTTTAAATTTTATTTTCTTGTTTCAGAACCTTTGTTTGTTTATTCACTCATTTTTTATGGCTGGCTCAGCCCGCCCCGAGGGCAGGGCTGGCGCAGCATGTGGTGCCGGCGATCAAACTACGGTCCCTGAAGCTGCCCAAGCTTCCCCAAGCAGGAGCTTTATACCACTGCGCCATCCTGCCGGGCCCTTAGACTAAATTTTAGTTCTATAAAGGCTATATCATATTGAGCCAGAAGCAGGTCTTAGTGGGTTACAGACTCTCCCAAGGAGAGATAGGGTACCAGAGTCAGATTCCTGATGTTCTTATCGGAAAGAACTCTCCTTCCAAACAGTAGTCACCTTCTCCCTTATCCTCCCTTCCTGCAACTCACAGATGTCAACTTAAATCATGAGTGTAGTATGAAATTGCTGTTTCTGGTGAACTAGGCACATTTTATGACTTTCTGATGAATGCACTAGTAAAATTATTGGTGTTTCTGATAAGTTATGCACATCATGCAGCCATTTTTATTATGAAAGGTTAGTTGAGGGATTCTTAGGGAGGTTTGGAAGGCATTATGGTTTTCATTATTTCTTATGAAAAAATTAGTCTTGACTTAAAACTAGCCCTTGAAAACAAAGGGGGTTTCTAAGTCAAGGGTTCACTCTTTTATAATATTTATATGCTCTAATATTTGATAATTTTAACGATGTTTTACTATGGACAGTTCATTTTTTTTTTTTAGAATTTATTTTAGTTCTTGTTTCAGAACTTTTGTTTGTTTATTTATTTATTTTTATGGCCGGCTCAGCCTGCCCTGAGGGCAGGGCTGGTGCAGCATGTGGTGCCGGGGATTGAACCACGGTCCCTGCAGCCGCTTAAGCTCTCCTAGGCAGGCGCCTTAGACCACTGAGCCATCCTGCCGGGACCATGGACAGTTCATTTAGAATGTGACTTTTTCTTTTTTCTTTCTTTTTTTTTTTTTTTTTTTTGTATTTTAGGGAAGAGTTTACAGGGTGTTCAGGGTCTCACTACTAGATTGGACTTGCAGTGATCCACCTGTTTATAGCCTCCCAACAGCTGGGATTACAGGCATGCGCCACTATGCCCTGTCTCAATTGCTGTCTCAGTGTGCCCCTAGAGGGGGGCCAGCACAGCAGGCCCAAGGATTGAACTCCCGACCCCTGGGCCTGCTTGCCTATGCTTTAATCTGCTGAATATGAATATTTTAAAAATTATTTAGTTATAGATATTTATAGATAAATGGTTTAATTTGTAAAAGGACAAAAAGTTGGTAATTCTGAAAGTTTTATAGCCCATTCAAGGGCTTAGATTTGATGGTAATTAATGTTTATTTTCTAGAATATCATTTCATGTTTTTGCTGTTGTTAATTTAAGTGTATAATCATTCTTTTATCTGACAGCCATCTGTAGGCATGGATTTGAGACAGGAAAAAAATGATAGTGATTTACATGACTTGACTAAACAAATTGTAAAAGACAAAGGAGATTGAATTACACATCTATGTGCAAGAGTGGCCTAAATACTACTTTGATTTTCAGTTACTTAAACCAAAGGCTTGTAAAAAACAGAAAAATAGGGAATTAAAGCTTGTACTAGGTCTCAATTTGGAGAAGGGCAGTGAGAAAAACAATAAAGCATCAGGGGATTTGGTTACAGTAGCGCAAAGATTTGAGAATGCATAGAAGTAGAATAGGATAGTAGCTTAATTTCAGCACAATAACGCAAGCAACCTTTGAAATGTTTGAAATTTTCCTAATTCAGGAAATACCTTACATAATTATCAATACATATAACCAAAAAGTAGCTACTATTTATTTTATTTTAGCAAGCAACTAGGCAGTTTTTTCAGTAGTTTGGTTGCTTTTTGGTGAATAGAAATTGTTTTGCTGTTGATTTCCTTTTCGGTATTTTGTACTGTACAACATTGATTGTTTTTAATATTGAGGTATTAATCCACCTGTACAGGAAATGCAATTTGATGTCTTAATAATTAATTTACTTTATTCCTGGATTACAAACTTTATTTTGTCTTAGGCATACATTGGAAGCAGACATTTAACATTGACTAACATTTTAATTTTATGTTTGTTTACATGTTAGCTTTCTATTGCTGTGACAAAACACCTGAGGTAAATAGCTTGCTATGATTTAGGTCTAGAATGCTTTCCCATATGTTCTTGGGTTCAGATTTGGGGTTTTGGAAGGTGAATAGATGATGTAGTATTATAGTAATCAGTGGATTGGTCCATTGATGGGTTCATAGCTAAATGTACTATTGGGAGGCATTACCTATTTGGAGGTGGATCATTGAAGGCTTGACCAAGAAAGGCAGATTCTTGGCTCCTCCCTTCTTCCTCTGCTTCTTGGTTGCCATGGGATGAGCAGCTGTCCCCTGGCCAAACCCTTCCACCCTGCTGGCCTTGGAGCCAACTGACCATAGATTGAAACTATGTTGGAAAATAAATTTCTCCTCTTTTAAGTTATGGCAGTTGGTTATTTTGTCCAGTGGTAGAACAGTGATCAAGGCATACCTTAAAGTATGAAAAGTTTCTTTCAGTTCAGGTTTTCATAGCTATCAGTGTATGGTTGCATGAGCCCATAACTTTGGTCAGGAATAAAATTGTTTTGTGCAGTGCATGGTGGAGTAAAATTGCTCCTCTCATAGCTACTAGGGATGGGCATGCGGAGAAGGGCCTGCGTCCAAATATACTCTTCAAGGTGGTGTCCCCAATAACGTTGCTCCCACTAGTTAACATGACCTGAAGGCACATCCCCATAGTGCCATCAGCTAGAGATCCAGCTCCCAATACATGAGCTTTTCAGGGATATTTAAGATACAAACCATAAACATTTATGAACAAAATAATAATTTATCAATATTAACTGCCAATTCTGAAACTCAGATCTCCCCTTCTTTAATAGGATCCAGATTTATTAAGAAATGTTTCATGGCAAAGATGGAAGAAAGAGAGCGTAACACATTTATTAAATGCTACTAAGGTAAGATTAACTCTATCCATCAACATATAGTAGGAAAAGTATATAAGCCTTTGGAACATTTTCTAACTTATACTATATATTACATATTTATACTACATATACATATTTTACATTTTTCAAATAATTTTCTTTTTAATGTATTTCTAAATATTGGCAAGAAGGCATGTTTTTGCTGCTAGAAATGCAGAAAAAAAATTTTCATATTTTTCTACTGGTAGAGAAATCTGAATCTCTTGAGATCTGTGCTAACTAAAGGAACATTTTCAGAAAGCTTAATACATGTAGTGACAGTTGCAGATACTTAAATATATCCTAGTAATTTGTATCTGATGTATAGAATTATGTAATTTTTCAAGTGAGTTAAATTTCTTTAGAAAATTTTAAAACAGCAGAACATCAAGATATCATAAACTTGTTAGAGCTCATGAGGTAATGTTTAATTTAGATATTGATGAGGGTTATTTCTCATAGCAAATATAAATGAGAGACATATTTTAACACTTCCCAGTGCTTGAAAATGAAGCAGTTAAATCTATGATAGAAAAAGTCTAAAAAATTTAAAAATATTCTACTTATACATTTTTTTCTAGTTATTTTGCATTGAAGTATAAAGCGTTCTGATTTATTCAGAGGTTGCAGAAATGAAATATTTTTCATCATTAAACTAAAGCTTTCAGGGGAAAATATACTTGTCTCATTGTCTATGATGCCATAAATTTTATTTACATTTTAGGCTTTTGCTTTAGGCTTTTGCTCATTATTTTATGTGTTATTCACCAAACCTCATGATAAAATGTGTTGCTCTGGCTTTTTGAGGAAAAAAATATCACAAAGATATTTCACACTAGAAATAATCTTTTGATGTTTTCTTTTTACCAAGTTCTTTAAGATTGTTGATCCAAATCAATAACCCATTTATGGCTATTCTTGTGTTTCAACTGGTGAGAACAACAAGGTAGTTTTGCATCTTGTAATTCCATTTTTATAGCCTGGTCCTGAGATGATACTGTTATGTATGGTATTGATAGATATTTGTGTTTCTGAGGAATTGTTCATTAATAGCTGATCATTGTAATTACTGAAAAAGCATCATTAAATCTGTGTACTTAATTAAAGTATTATTTAATTGTGAAAAGGCTTTTACTATCAGTAAGCCTAAAATTAAAACATAATTATTAATATCTTGTTGCCTGTATTTGCTCAAATTATTTTATTTTCATATATGTCTGAATTTAGCAGTAATTTTAAGGCTAGTTCAGAGATTTGCAGATAAATATTTTGTAACCTAATTCATCAAAAATTACAATTTTCATTTCATATATATGTAAGACACTGGTATGCAGATACCATGAAAGAAAAAAGAAAAACATATTGTTCCTTATGTTAAGAAATTTGCTGGATTATAGGAAAGATAAAATGTGCATGACTATAAGATAGACTGTGAAGTTTTAAAAATACCTGTTTCTAAGTGTGTTACCAAGAGATAATAAGAAAAAGGATTAGTTGTGTAAAATCAGCCATATTAATTGTTGTTATGGTTTATGTCTAGTTGTCCCCCCAAAACCTCATGCAGTCATGGGGCAGGGACTTCTATAGATTGAGACTTGACTCAGGAGTCACTGGGATTATGTGTTTTAATACTGATGGGATTATGGTCTGTACTTCTGGGATTATGGGTGTAGTCTAAGGCAGATAGGCTGAGACAGAGAGCCTGAATGTAACATAAAGAGAGACAGAGAGATAGACTAGTGCTATTGCTGTCTGCTGCCCTGGTTGGTCGATTGCCTCTGTCCGGATTGTTGCTGTTCCCCTGCCATGAACTGGACGTTTTCTGCCCTGCTCCACTCAGCCTTGGGCCAGCTGAATATGGACTGAAACCTCCAGTAACTGTGAGCTAAATAAACCTTTCCTTCCTTCATATTGAGTGTCGCGTATTTGTCCCAGCAACGAGTGAAAAGTAAGACAATTGTGAAACAAAAATATGTATAGAAGGAAAACAAATAGTTATAAGTTAACTGTATATTCTTTTTTATTAGTAAGAGTAACAGATTATCAATACAGTGTAGTGAATGACAATAAAGATACCACTGTAAGTTAAATTGAAGAATAATACAAGTTAAGTGTTTTATTTATTTTTATATTTTTAATTTTTTTAGGAAGGGTCTACAGAGTATTCAGGGTCTCATTACTAGATCGTCATAGTGATCCGCCTGTTTACAGCCTCCTAAGAGCTGTGATTACAGGCACAGGCCACCATGCCCATTTTCAGTTGCCATCTCAGCACACCCCCAGGTGGCAGGACTGGCATGGTAGGCCTGGGGATGGAACCCCCAGTCCCTGCATCAGTTTACACATGCTTTAATCCACTGAGCTATTTGTTTGGCCTTGAAGTTAATTATTTTATTTTATTTTATTTTATTTTTTTTGGCAGTACCAGGGATTGAACTCAGGACCTTGCGCTTGCCAGTCAGGTGCTTATGCCACTGAGCTATGTCCCTAGCCCCTTTATTTTATTTTATTTTATATTATTTTGCCCAAGTTAAATATTTTAAATGATAATTTCAAAGGTGATTTAGAGAAAATGATATCTGCTTAAATATTTGTTAATCTCAAAATTCATTATTTTAAAAAATTATTTATTTTTTGATCTTTTATTACTTTTAATAAGAAATAACAATGTGACCATTTAAAAACATATTAGCAGTACATTCCCAGTAATTGATACAATGCATATTGTTGTCCTCTTAGTAGTTATACAGAGCGCAGGGTATAGACATGATAAATTTTCTAATTGTTATTGGTACAAAAAAAATTTCTTATTGAACTAAGAGAAAGTAGTTGTATACATAGTCCAATGTTCCATAATTGCTGTGTGTTAATGGCAAAAGTGGCAATACTGGAAGCTGTTGATGTAAGCCTTTTATAGCTCAGCATACTAATCTAGCTTTACATTTTATGTCTCATCATTAAATTTTCGGCTGGGTGCTTAAGGGCAAGTTAAAGCAAGACGTGTATAACAAAACATGTAATTTTTGTATCTTCCAAGGTCAGTCAAATCCCCTCAGGATTAACTTCCAAATGATGTGCAGTGCTTAGTAGGACTGTTGTCAGTGTCACCTGTCTGGATGAATCATAGCCATTGCTTGACCAGTATGCTGTCTGTGAAAGCCAGAGAGAATGTTTTCTCTCTACGTGACTCTCCTTAGGCACACTGTACATCTTCAGTTCCTTTGCTGTGTAGCCCTATAGTCTCATTGAATGGAAAATTTGGGAAACTACTTAGTTACGATGTTACAGCACAGGTTCTCTTATGTCCTGAGACCTCACTGATGTTGAAGGGCTAGTGCCAAAATATTGGCTATCCCTGTAGCCCTTCTTTTTTTCTAATTTTTGGTCAGTAAACTTATATTCTTAACCCTCCAAAAGAAAAGCTTAGTGATATTATTACTCTATAACATAGGTACTTGAGCTTAACATTTGTCTGAGTATCAAACATCTTAGACTTGGAGTTGGTATTTTCTATCAATCATTGATATTCTAATAAATCTCTATAGAATGTGATAGTCAGTTTCACATTTTTACACAGAAATTTAGAAATCTAGGCATACACAAATTGTAGCCACTCTATCCTACAGCGTTTTTCCTAGTCTCTTACTGTCATTTAATACCCTTTTTTGTTTTCCTGTAATCCAACCATTTATTTGACAGCATAGCAGTAACTGAAGTTACATTAGAAGCAGCACACATAACAGGCATTCCAAGCATAGTTTTAATGTTGCACATTGCTATCATCAGTGTGAAAAATCTTTGGGGAGGATCTTGGGACCATTATCTAATTCATCCTGTGTATATAAGTGCATGGCTTTGCTCCTGCCAGGTTTCCTATCTTTTCTGCTTATTGTCTCTTGATTGTTTAAACCTTCAGTCCCTGATTTCAATATTCATTTTATAAATTTCACTGTAAACTTCATGAAAGTGTTTTCCTGTACTATGCTAGGCTAAAAGCAATGCTTTTCAATTTGTTTTGGGGATATTCATTAGAGTAGATTTTAAATGTTTTTAGATATCTGAGATTCTGTAATAGCTAACAAATTGGTTGGTATCATTTTTAATAGGTTCTCCAATCATGGCCATCAATTCAAAAGAGGACATGTTGGCATGGGCATGCAGGAGGAGGACTACATACAGACCCAAAAGAAGGGGTAAGAGCAAATAACAGGGAACTCAAACTTTTTGTTGATGTTTGTATTGTGTAGAAGATATTAATAAATTGTGTAGCTAGTTCATGTGTGTATATGTGCTTTAAGGTTGATGTTTTCCCATGTATATATTTAGATTCTAGAATATATACTAAACTCATCTATTTAATTATCCATATTCTTTATTATTGGTATTATCATTATGTAGGCATGCAAAATAGTAAGGTCATTGAAATAAAAAGATGTAATTACACTATACTTTGCTAAGTGAGTGAAAATATCATCACGATATTGTACTGTTACACATTTTTCAACCTGGCCCTTTTTTTGAGCTTGTTTTTCTTTTTTCCTGTCTTTATTCATTGAGAGACAAAGAGTAAGAGGGAAAGGAGAAATAAGATGGAGAAAGAGAAATGCAAGTGATAATGTAATAGTGGCAATTGAGTAAATTATGTATAAGTTCCACTTAGTTACAAAGTGAATAGTTTTTATTTTATGGGTAGGAGGTGATTGGTGAAAAAGTGCTTTGCTTTCCCTTTCTTTGATTGCAAATGTAATCTTTCAAGAAGCTCAAAGCATTCTACAATCATATTTCTGTCTTTTTATTTTTAAATGTTGTGGTCTTCCCTGGGTGTCTAGAAATAGCAAAGTATCATAAGATAGAATTCATAAAAGTTAAGCCAAATAGTGAGATTTGTTTATCTGTATGTTAGTCTTTAACATGACATTTGTAGTTTTTCCAGGATCATTTGTTTCTCAGGTCTTTTGAGGATAGATATTAATAATTCTAAACACAACAAAAACACATTGACTAATAAAAGACAGTTACTTTTCTTAAATTCCAGCAATATTAATTTTTAGATCATGTTTTTTTAGTAGAAAAGAACAAAGCAATACTATATATTTGGTCTTTGTTATTCCCCTTCTCATCTTTGTATTATTTTTGTCTTGTTAGCTAAATGGAGTCATAGTAGAGTTTCAAGGACACGGCAGTGAGAGGTAGTTACAGGGTTATAGTAGAACTTGAGCCCTGGAGCCAGACTACCTGTATTTTAATGACGCACCCTTCACTTCCTAGTGGACTGCCTGAGAAAAAGTAAGTTAGTCTCTGCACTTCAGGTTATTTGTCTGTGAAATAGGAATGAATGTAATATTAAAAAGGATTTAATAAAATAATTTTTTTAAAATAATTTCTCATAACATATTAAAGCTCAGAAGTAGTGCCTAGAACAAAGGAAGTACTTCATAAATATTAGCTGTACTGATTTTAATCTGAGAGCATAAAGCTTATCCTCTAGCATGACCTGTTTATTTCAAAAGTAGTTATTGATTACATGCTTTGTGCTAATTTTTTTTTGTGGAACCAGGGATTGAACTCAAGTCCTTGCATTTGCGAGGCAAGTGCTTATTCTGCTGAGCTATCTCCCCAGCCCCCATTCTAAAACGTATTCTAATTACTAAGATACAGTAATGAACATGACAAAGTCTGCTATCTAGCAATATAACATTTAGATGACAATATATAAGATGGTGTATAGAGTGTATATTAACCTGACAAATATATTTTGTGTAAAATCTTGTCTTTTTATTAATTTTTGTTTGTATATTAACAAGTGTTTGAGTTAATCAGTATTTGTAGTGCCTCTCAGATAGTATTTAAGTCTTGTTTTCATTGCAGCTGTTATAAAGGATTTGTGAAAAAGGAGTGGTAATTTTATACGTAAAAACTACTTTAAAATACTAGATGGTTTAAGGAAATACTTGTTTTATAACAGAATCTTCAGATTTTTGAGGGATTTTTGGAGCTTTATGCCTGCGTTTAAATTTTTAGTTGTGTCTTTTTGTAGAAACATCTTTTAGTAAATGTAGTCCTCTGCTTTTACTAAAGAAACAAATCGTGCTTAAATTAATGAAAAAATTATTCATATTTTACTGAGGACTTTGTGTAATATATTTCTTTTTTATAGAAATGCTTTCTCACTGATTGGGTGCAGTCTGACGCACTAGTATTAAAAGAAAAATTAGCCCCTATTAGAGCAGGCAGAGAGCTTTGGTATAAACCTTGATATAATTAGAAGTGAAACAGCAGCTTGGAGTATATAAAATTAGAGGATTTGGGAGATAATAGAATAATGAGTCTCCAGCTTTGTTTCAATGAGTAGGAGCAAAGCTCATGGATAAGAATATGTGGATGTAATAGAGAGGCTGTTTGCTAGCTCTGATTTCATACATCATCAACCAGCTATATGACCTTCATTTGATTTCTAAAACTTCACTTCCTTCTGAAATAAAGAACTCATTGATTCACCAAAAAAAGCATCAGTCTGCTCAATAGTTATTTTTATTGTCGATTATTAAATAGACTGTTGGGTACACATTCATCTCATATAGCATAATCCATTTTTTCTCAGTGTTTAACACTACATAAACTTTTCATTGAAATTTCAGACCAACAGAGCTTAAAAAGCAAACTCTAGGTACAAAGAACATATTAGAAATTGCAAAGCTTTTCTGATAATTATTTACCTCCTCTGGGGAATGCCAAGATAGCTCAGTGGTCTAAAGCACCTGCGTAGGCAAGCTTAGGCAGTCGCAGAGACCATGGTTCAATCCCTGGTACCACATGCTATGCCACCAGCCCCACCCCCAGGGCAGTCTGAGCTGGCCATAAATAAATAAATGAATACCTCTCCTATGTATCTGGAGCTCATATTTGCATTCATAATTATGAAGCAAATATTCTTTGGTTACGCTGGATTTTTCAATTAGTCATCAACTGTACTTGTCGTTTTAATCTAGCTTTTAACAAGTCACTTTTATCTAGCAGTATTGAAGTAGTTATTAACTTTCTGAGGAGATAAGTCTCTTTTCTGTAACAGTTTTTCAGTCACTAGATTGGGTCTATGAGTTTCTTAAATTTCACTCAACTTGCCGGTGCAGGCAGGCGCACTACCTCTCATCACAAGAAAAGAATTTTCAGGGCATATCAAGGATAGGCATGAATATGGTTAGGCAGAGAGAGTGTATAATATACTCAAGAGGGGAGTGTAGGTACTCAAAGAAAGTTGAGAATTTAAAACTGAATATATTTATTCTTCCCTGGAGAATGTGAACAGCAAGGGATAAAATTGTCCTTCCCACTCAAGAGTATCAGCTCATTTTCAGACATATTTAAAATTTTATTTTTATTTTTTCTTAAGAATTTTTAAATTTTTATTTATTTATTTTTTCTTGTTTCAGAACCTTTGTTTGTCTATTCACTCATTCGCATGGCCGGCTCAGCCCACCCCAAGGGCAGGGCTGGTGCAGCATGTGGTGCCGGGGATCGAACCGCGGTCTCTGAAGCCGCCCAAGCTTTCCTAAGCAGGCACTTCAGACCACTGAGCCATCCCGCTGGGCCCAAAATTTTATTTTTCAATGAGGAAAAAGGAACACTTTTCCACTGGTGGTGGGAATGCAGACTGGTGCAGCCATTGTGGAAATCAGTGTGGAGTTGCCTTAAAAAACTAGGACTGGAAATCCTATTCAATCCAGCTAAGCCCCTACTGGAATTTTCCCAAAAGAACTGAAAACATCGTATCATAGTGGTATTTGTGCACCTATGTTTGTAGCAGCACAATTTGTGATAGCCAAATCTTGGAAATAACCATAATGCCTGTTGCCTGAAGAATGGTTGAAAAAGATGTGGTGTTTTTATAAAATGGAGTATTACTCAGCTATAAAGAATGAAAACTGGAAGCTTTCATATATAAGTGGATGTATCTAGAACATATACTCATAAATAAAATAAACCAGACTTACATCTATAAATATCATGTAGTCTCCCTAATGTAAGAACTCAAAAGAGGAAATAAAAATGGCGTAACACAGCTAAATGGAATTCAAGAACTTAAGGATTAAACAATGAAGAGACTGTAAGCAGAAAAGTTAGGAAACATGGCAGGGGCAAAACCATGCACTTACATA
This sequence comes from Myocastor coypus, assembly GCA_004027025.1. NCBI lineage: Eukaryota > Metazoa > Chordata > Mammalia > Rodentia > Myocastoridae > Myocastor > Myocastor coypus. The sequence goes on along the minus strand of PVJA010033175.1, from coordinate 11,344 downwards.
CACAGGATGGTTTAGACAATGGTCCTGACAATCTCCAATAGGTTTATGAAACTCACAGTTAATTAGTAGAATTGTCATCCTGCCTAACTATATATGGTTTAATATCTGTGAATAAAGCAACTGCACTGAGGATAGCAATGTGTAATACTAAAACCATGCTTGGAGTGCCAGTCATTCCAGTCTTTTAGATGCATGCTCCTTCCAGTGTCATACCAGTTATTGTTATACTCTCTCTCAAGTAAATGTTTGTTTGGTTTTTTAAAAAAGAATAATAAAATAGACAAGGAAAAAATGGTGTATGACTGACCTGCTATAATTTTGTATATGGTTAGATTTCTAAATTGCTATGTAAAAATATATAATTGTTTTTATTGCATTCTAAAGGGATTTATTAGAATGTCAATGATTGATGAAAAATACTAGTTCTGTGTTAAGTTTAAAATGTTTGATATTCAGAAAGACAGTGATGTTAAGCTCAAGTGCCTATGTTGTGGGGTGTAGTATCACTAAGCTTCTCTTTTTTAGGGTTAAGAACTTAAGTTTGCAGACTAAAAAATTAAAGAAAAGCAGGGGCTACAAAGATAGCCAATATTTTGGGCCTAGCCCCCTAGGTCAGTGAGGACTGAGAACATAAGAGAACCTATACTGTAATATCCTATAACTCAGTGGTGTTCCATGTTTTCTGTTCAAGGAGGTTATGGGGTCATCGAGGAAAGCAATCTATGCCTAAGGAGCATCACCTAGAGAGAAAACATTCTTTCTCACTTTTACAGAGAACAAATTGGTCAAGCAATGGTCATGACTCATCCAGGCTGCTGACACTGATAAAAGCTCTACAAAATGCTGTACATGGTTTCAGGGTAAATCCTGAGGGGATTTGACTCACCTTGTCAGATATACAAGTTACATTTTTTGTTATATAGGTCTTGTTTAACTTGGTCTTAACCATCCAGCGGAAAAGTTTAACTATGAAGTATAAAAAGTAAAGCCATATTAATATGCTCAGATGTAACAGGCTCAAGTTAACAGCTTCAGACATTGCCATTTCTGCTGATAACCCAATACTATTATAGGCTATAGTACTATACATACAATTACTTTCTCTTAGTTCAGTGAGAGGAAATATTTGTACCAGTAGAGTTTAGAAAAGTTATCATGTCTGCATCTTGTACTTGGAACAACTACTATGAAGACAACAATATGCATTGTAGTAATTATTGTGGCTGTCTGACTGATATGTTTTGAAACTGTCTCATTATTATTTCTTTCTTATTAAAATTAATAAAATTTAAAAAATTACTTTTGAGGTGAAGTCTCCTATGTAGTACAGACTGACCTGGACTTTATGGTAATCTTACTGCCTCAGGCTCCCCATGGGCTGGGATTGTAGGTGATGGCCACCACACCTGGCTGTTTTTGAGTAGTAGGTGACTTAAACATTCTCTGGATTTGTTCAACCTTTTGTTTAAAATCTCAGTTGGACCATTTTATGGTCTTCTAGTAATAAGTATGGCAGGGGAGGAGTATAACTCTGGCCAAGGACTGTTGACATTGGAACATTTCTTATTTAATAGCAGGGCTCCTAAACCTGGAATTGTTAATTGAGCCAACTTTAAAAATGGGTCCAGTGGGACTAGGTACAAATCTAGCCAAGAATTTTGACATCATGCATTTTTCAGCTAAGTCCTGGAAATTGCAGTCTTTTTCAGTGTACACGTTTTTCTTTTTAATGTATTAAGTACAGAGTCTACAGGTTCTCACTACACAGATCAGTCTCATAGTGATTGTCCTGTTTGCAGCCTCCAGAGCCCTGGGATGACAAGTGTGTGCCACTATTCCTGGCCTCCTTTGCTGGCTCAGCAGTTTTATTTTTTAATTATTATGTATTCAGTACATAATATCTTAATTCTTTTTTTAAATTTTATTTATTTATTTATTTATTTATTTCTTGTTTCCGAACCTTTGTTTATTCACTCATTTTTTATGGCCGGCTCAGCCCGCCCCAAGGGCAAGGCTGGCGTAGCATGTGGTGCCGGGGATTGAACCATGGTCCCTGAAGCTGCCCAAGCTTTCCCAAGCAGGCGCTTTAGACCCCTGAGCCATTCCGCCAGACCCCCATAATATCTTAATTCTTGAGAGCTGGCAAGATATCTAGATGGACTAAGCACCTGCTTAGGCAAAAGCAGGGACCAGAGTTTGGTCCCTGGCCTCACATGCCATGTGGGCCCTGGCCCAGGCCATAGGAGCACTGAGCCAGCTACCAACTCTTAATGTGGTGGCACATGGGAAGGCTGAAAACAGGAGTGTCAGTATGAGTCCAAGATGCATAGTGAGACCTTATACAAAATACAGTAAAATAAGTTGTCCTGTCCACATTTCCACCCTTCAACCTTGTCTCCCTCCCCATTTACACATGCTTTGGTTTTATTTTTTCGTTCTATTTTCTCTCCCCCCCCATCCGTTGTTCCCCTTCCCATTTGAACATTTTCTTTCTATTTCCCCATATCTACCAACTATCTTGGTTGGTCCCTATTTACACTTTTTATTTCTCACCTAACAATCCAAATTTATGTAACTTTTTTTTGAGAAGGGGCATTGTTCTTGCCTAGCTAAAAGCTAAAAGTCTTCTCCTGAGTGATCTAAAGAAGGTATAAGAATATCAAAGTTTGTGAAACCATTACTCTTACAATCTGAAAGAGATGGCAAGGGCATATACAACATTGGCCCTTAACAACAATGAATCATACACCATAAAAGAATTCTGTGCATAGTATTCTAGTCACACAAATTTGGCCTTCATTTCACCACGTTGTTTCAGAGAACCAGCACAATAGTCATTGGCATTTAGGGCAGAGTCTGGCGTTGTACTGATCTGTGAATATAGACTTTTAATGCAGAAGACATTTGCAGAGTGATTAGGAATGTACACATAATGTCCTGCACTGATAATGGCCTAGGTTCTATCTTGAGCTGCTGTTAGAATATCTAGGGCCATTTGGCTTTGCAAAATGACTTTGCTCATTATTTTTACTTCTGAATTTCATTATGAAACATTCTGCTATGTCATTTATAGTCTTTTGGTTATAGCAACTTTTTTCTTTTGAGACGGGGTCTTGCTATGCAATTTAGGCTAGCCTTGAGCTTACTTTTATAGCTCAGGCTGGTCTCAAACTCACACTGATACTTCTGCCTCAGCTTCCCAAGTGCTGGGATTACAGGCATGTGCCACCTGTATCTCATATTTTTATTATTTCATTTGTGGAATGAATTTGGAGGTCAAATGATCATACCAGTGAATAACTGATCCCTAGTCTATTGATGTAACATAACTGGGAGGTTGCCTCATTGATCTGTACTTTGAATCCAATGCCCTTGTATCTGTGGGTACACTAATGTATATCTTTTTATCTGCTCTGTAGTCAGTAGAGCCACTGCATACCATTTGAGGCTAGCCATCTTAGTCTAGCCCCTGCTTTTCTCAGCAGCAAACAAGTAAGTATCTCTTAACACAATAGTGTGGTATCAGTCTATGTAGTATTCTGTCCCATATTTTTGGTGTTGTTCTATTTATCATAATTATGGTTTTTTTGTTGTTGTTCTCAGCAAATGATGTTAGTTGACTGAGTTGTCCCATAATAGATAACACCTAGGTATGTTTATCTCAGACCTGAAATATTTACCTGTGAATTGATGATGGTCTTTTATCATGGGAGTTTTAGGGTGTGTGGGACAGTTCAGGAGCTCAGTATTTCCATGTCTGAGTATTAACTGTGGCTAGCAAAAATTTTTTCTATTGCTCTTTTTATAAAGAGCCTCATTTATTGGCCACTGAGAAATACTAGATCTAGTAGCAAGCTTTAAAATCAGTGCTGCACTTTGTAGTTGCTTTATTTTTTTTTAAATTGTTATTTATTTATTTTTTTCTTGTTTCAGCTCCTTTGTTTATTCACTCATTTTTTATGGCTGGCTCAGCCCACCTCAAGGGCAGGGCTGGCGCAGCATGTGGTGCCGGGGATCGAACCGCAGTCCCTGAAGCCGCCCAAGCTCCCAAGCAGGCGCTTTAGACCACTGAGCCATCCCGCCGGGCCCTGTAGTTGCTTTATAAAACGTTGAAGCTCACTGTTATTTCCACATAGAGGTGATAACCACCATGATAAGCCAGACACACTAGAACTGGATAATTCCCATTATGCATCTTTGTAAATATTTTTGGCATAACTAGGGCAACTGAAAATTAAAACCTTCTATGATAGTAAATTATAGGTGTAGCTGGAAACTGCCAACAGAGGCTGATGTACTGCTTGGAGCTTTCTTTTTGTACACAGTTTATAAATATATATTTCTTCATGAGTGTTTATATGTTTAAGACCAAGTTAAAGTGAGACCCTGTGTTTATTCATCAAAATGCATTTTCTTTGCCTCTGTTTCTGTCTCTGTCTCTCTGTGTCTGTCTGTCTCTGAGTCTCTTCCCAGGTTAGCTTAGGCTTCTCCTAAGTTACTTCTGGGGTCATTTGCAGAGCCTCTTTGCTCTTGGCTCTCTTTAGTTTTTCCCTACTGGTTGTGTCTTCTGTTAGAATGGGTCACAGTCCTTGCTTGACCACATGGCTTCTTTGAAAGCATGAGGATATTCCCTTTTAGTGAGCCTTCTTTTACAACATTGTACACTGACTCCTGTCTTCTGGGATCTAACCTTTAGAGCAGTCTGATCATATCCTGGGTCCTGGCTGACTTAGAGGAGGGCAAAGGCCCAACTATTGGTTGTTTTGTTAGCTGTTACCTTTTTTTCTTTTTTTGTGGCTTTGGTCTCTTAAGCTTCATTTGTTGAATGCCTAGGACAATTACATGAGTATTGAAGTGAGCACAGTAGGTTTAGCTCTTAAAATCTTTAAAAAAATTTTTAATAAAAAGGAAGCAGTGAGACAGTTTTAGAACAGTTTAGTAGGACATAACTAATACATTGCATGTTGTTGTCTTTGTAGTATTTGTTGAGAGTACAACATGCAGGCTTGATATCTTGTATAAACACTATTAGTACAAATCATTCTTCTCATTGAACTAAGAGAAAGTAGCTATATGTATAGTCCAATAGACCATAATAGTAGTGAGTTACCAGTACAACTGACAATGTTGGGAGCTATAATATTAACTGGATATCAAGCATATTGAAATAAAAGAGGGCCAGAGAACAGTTATTATTAATTTTTTCATCAGTCATGGTTGTCTTAGAAGCCTATTTCTTGGAGAACATTAACAGATAACAGTTATAAGGTTTTGTAGAAAACATTTGATATCAAAAAGAAACATAATATTTTATCATTCAAGTTTTGGTAACATTATACTGGATTTATTAGGGTGTGGTTATCTAAAATACATTTAAATTCTCATTTTAGTATAAAATAACCTTTTAATCAGTTATGTTTTTCCAGTTATAAGGTATTAACTGTCATAAATTGTCACCTACATCTGTTACCTTTTTTGTTTTGTTTTGCTTTTTAAACAAAGTACCTAAGGAAAAATTTACTTTGTAATTTATTAATATCAAATCTTTTTTAGCACAAACTTTTATTCTTAATGAACTAAGAGAAAGTAGCTGTTTATCTATCCTAACTCTGTTGTGTGTACTTACGTATTTTTTTATTCTTTCTTTTTTTTTTTTTTTGAGACAGGGTCTCGCTATGCAGTTCAGGCTGGCCTTGAACTCAATTTTGTAGCCAAGGCTGGTCTTGAACTTACACTGATCCTCTTGGCTAACCCTCCCAAGTGCTGGGATTACAGATGTGTGCCACCATGCCCGGCTGCATTATTTTCTCTTTAAAGTTTCTAATACTAGAACATACCATACCATGTCTTATAAGTAGTTTGCAAGCCAAAGATACAGTATGAATCATCAAAAAAAATTATAATTGAATGCTATTCAGAAAATTAATCATTAATTAATTAAAAATTAAAATAAATATTTCAAAACAATATTCAAAAATTATAATCAAATGATAATCAGAAAATTAGTCATTAATTAATTAAAATTAAAATACATATTTCAATACAATATTCCAAAATTCAAGTCAAATCATTAGTCCAATTTAGAGGCCAGAATGCTGTGTATTACATGTATGAGTCTGTAATGAATTCAGAGTACTTGCATAGTATTTCAATAGGTTAATATGTACAAAAAAAATCAACTAAGCAAAAGTTGCCATGCTAGTAAAGAACTACTAAGAATAAAACATAACATAAATACTGGAATGGCAAATATATGACGAGAACTTTTAGTAGTTTGGGAATAGGATATCGCACAAAATTCTAGTGTGTTGTGTATGTGGACAGTACCCATGGCACTGACTGGTGGCCAGGTGTCACTTGTAGGACTGAGCTACTGCTATTTCCTTGATATCCACCCTGTAGACCCAGACAGAATCATGACCCATTGGGTGAAGGAGGAGTCCATTTATGGAATATGCTGATGGAAATATTTTGGTGGTATATACAAAAGAATAGTTGAAAGACTGCTGTTGTATACCTCTTTTCTTTCCTGTGTTTAATTGTTTGCCCTATTTGGTGGGTTCTTCCAATCTACTACATGAAGTTATGATCATTTTGATCCCTCTCTAGAATATCTTTTAGTAAATCATGTAGGGTTGGCTTTGTTATCATGAAACTCTTTGTTCTTTATCCTGGAAGTATTTCACTTCTCCATTATATTTGAGAGCGAGTTTTGCAGGGTGTATCAGTCTGGGTTTGAATTTGTTTTCTTACAAGGCTTGTAGTACTTGGCTCCTTGCTGTTCTTGACTTTATGGTTTGTAAAGAGAAATCTGCTGTTATTCTGCTGGGTTTTCCTTTAAATGTGATCTGTTTCTTTTCTCAAATGGCATTTAGTATGTTTCTGTACTGAATTTCTGGGATTGTGATTATTATATGTCTGGGTTTGGTTTTAATTGGGTTGATGTTATTTGGAGTTCTATATGCTTCAGTTACCTGAATGTCAAATTGTTTCCTCATGTATGGGAAGTTTTCTGCTATTACTTCTTCCCACATTCTTTTTTATAGCATTTGTACAAACTCCTTTCTTATTGATGGCTATTAGTCTTACATTGTTCATCTTTGCATCATCTTGAAGATAGTGAGTTATTTTTTTCCTGCATCCTAATTGTTTTTAAAAGACCTTTTCTAACCTCTTTACTAGCTGTAATAGTGTCTTTAAGATCTGAAAGTCGATTTTTACTTTCTTGAAATAGTTTTGCCAGCTTGTGTTTGAGGTTTTAAGTTCCTGTATAGCACTTTGAATCTGTTTCATACATTCTATTACTTTTGTATATTGCTCATTTGAACATTCCATCATTTTTCTGTTCTCTATTTTTTTAATCAATGTTTTCTTTAGAAGCTCTCAGTAATTCTTTATTTGTTTATTTATTTTTTTTCTTGTTTCAGAACTTTTGTTTGTTTATTCATTTTTATGGCTGGCTCAGCCTGCCCTGAGGGCAGGGCTGGCGCAGCATGTGGTGCTGGGGATCGAACCATGGTCCCTGAAGCCGGCAAAGCTTTCCTAAGCTGGCGCTTTAGACCACTGAGCCATCCTGCCGGGCCCCTCTCAGTAATTCTTTCATTATAGCTTTCGTTTCTTTTTTATTTCAAGTTATTTCTGATCTGATTTCCTCTATACCTTTCTGGAGTTGTTTCTTTACCTCAGATACTATTATTTCAGGGATTTCAGGTGTGTGATTTCCAATTTTTTCTATGCTATTGTGTCCTGGATTTCTGCTGGGTGGGCTTGGGGCCTGTGAGCACATTTTTCTGCTCCTTGTTGTCATTTTGTATAGTCCTGCAATCTGACCTTTGGTGTAGATCTTTGGTGTAGTTCTTACCTTAACACCATATCTGGCTCTACCAAGTTCAAACTGGTCCAGGTGGGTGTGAATTGCATCTAGTAGCTATGCTTCTTCCCGCTGCAGCCTTTGGAGGTGAACCTGCTGTGCCCCTCTGGCAAGATGTTCTGCTCCTGGATTAACTGGATTGTTCTTGTCTCTAGTGTCTCTGCAGGGAGTTGTGCCTGTTTACCACAATGGACCTGTTGATGGATGAAGTTCCACTCACATGCTGGCCATTGTCACTGGATTGAATGAATTTCCAGTGAGACCTGGGTGGTTTCACTCACTTGCTGGGCTTAGTTGCTGGGTCTCATGAGTTTCTGGCAGGCCCAGGGCAGTCTCATTCACATGTTGGACTTGGTTGCTGTGTGCAATGAGTTTCTCATGGGATTAGTCTGGTCCCACTCACACACCAAACCTGCTTGCTAAGTCAAAAGAGTTTCTGGCCGGCCTGGGTGGTCTCACTCACTCACTGGGCATGGCTCCTGGGTCTAAAGAATTTCTGGAGGGTCCATGGGTGGTTTCTCTCACACACTGGGCCTGGTTGCTGGGTCTAATGAGTTCCTGATGGGCCCCAGGCAGTCTCACTCACCTGTCGGGCCTGGTTGCTGGGTTGAATCTAAAGTGAAATCTTTAGATCGGCATTGCCTGAATGGCATTTAATTTTGTCACATTTAACTAATGTAACACAATTACACAACAATCACGTAGACATAAACCTAAATATTAGTCTCGAGTTTATCTGTGATGAAATGTTCTAAGTAAGCTCTGAATCCTGAAAAGCCTATATACTTGGGAAATTCAAATATATTTAATACATTGTAAGTTAGCAATAATTAGCATCACAACTTTACAGGAATCTGTACATGTATTTATTTAGTTTTTACTTTTCAGGCAGAATTTAGATTTAACAGGTGTGTATGGAGTAATTGCACTGACAAGGATTAAATGACATCTTACAAGTTTAGGAAAGAAACTGTGAATATTACTGACCACAAATAAATTTATTGGCTGATATATAAGCATGCCATTTATTTATACAGTAACAAAATGCTTATTGAATGAAAAACACTAGATACAAATCAAGTTTTAAATGGCAGTACCAAAATTAACGATATGCCAAATATTTTGATAAGTTTATGTGTTTGCATTCTTTTTTATGCCTTTGGTTATTACAGTGCCTCACTATGCAGCTCAGACTCATGGAGATCCTCCTCCTTTCAGCCTCTCCAGTGCTAGGATTGTAAGCATGTGCAACTATGCCCAGAATCTGTCCAGCTTGCTGCATGTGGTGCCAGGGATCATGCTGCCATCCCTGTGCTTGCCTCATCCTGCCTAAGTAGGTGCTTTAGTTTGCTGAGCTATCTTGCTGGCCCTATGTGTGCATTCTTGATGTAATATATATTGTGTAAAAACATTTATTACTTTATGTGTATTAACTTTGAAGTTTAATTTTGTAGAGTATTTTGTGTTCATATAGATAGATTCATGTATGTATATGGTATGTTGTAAACTAAGGTAATATATTTTATTTAACCAATCACAGACTAATCATTGAAAATGTTTTACAAATTAGCATTTAATTAATGTTTAAACCTCAAAAGTCAGTTTTTTAAGTAGTCAAAAGCCTGACAAGGGGCCAGGGAGATAGCTTAGTAAAATAAGCGCTTGCCTGGCAAGCGCAGGGTCCTGAGTTCAATACCTGGTCCTGCAGTGGGAAAAAATGCCTAACAATGGAAAGCATGAATTATCTTAGTAAAATATAAAAGCCTTTGTTTCTTAATGTAGTTTTACAAGTTTAGCCATGACCATTGTAGTATCTTAACAAAAACTTATTTGCATTAGACATAGGGGAGTTTTGGACTGTTAATTATAGCTACTTTAATTTGCATACTGTAATAATTTACTTAATAATATTTGTTGCTGTGTACCTTAGTAAGACTAGGGAAAAAACCCATACAAGTCACTATTCAGTGGAGAAAATGGAAGCAGATTTCTTCAGCTAGCTGCATTTTCAGCTATAGAGTCAGGCAGTTTCCCAAACTTAAAGGGTCGGCACACATCTATCTTCTCAATTACTCTAGATTATTACTCATGAATATGAAATTATAGCAGTTAACACTTCAGCTATATATTGCATTAAGTGAGAAAATCATTATATACAGAAAACAATGGACATTGCATTTTAAAATATTTAAATAAATATTATGTTGATTGGCGACAGCCTGGGAAAACCATGTCACCAGCTTTAAAAAGATCTTTACACTTATCTTTCCAGTCAATTTAAATTAGCTTACTCTTAAGCTATGTGAACAAGAAGCATTTAGGCTAAATTATGAATGCTGATTTATCAGTAAACCAACTTAAATAGAATGTTTAGAGGATAATACATATGTGAAAAAGAACATATTGCCTTAGATTATATATAACTTTTGTGTTACCAAACATTGAAGGGGTTTTTTTGCACTGAGAATTGAACTCAGGATTTTGCACTTGCCAGGCAGGTACTTGTGCCACTGAGCTATCTCCCGAGACCTTCAATGTTTCAAGATTTTATATATCAGAATTCCATGTAAACTTATTAGCCTTGATTTTCTAATGTTTGAACTGAGTTTAGCTTCTCCTCCAAAACCATATAGCTCTGTGTGTGTGTGTCTCCCTGGGAGAAGCATGTTGTGCCAGTGATCAAATCACATTTCCTGCGCTTTGCCTAACCTTGCCTAAGCAGGCGCTTTAGACCACTGAGCTATCTCACCTGCCCTTATATAACCAATTTTTCATGGAAATCCTAAGAGAGCTGGAGGTTAAAAGATAAAAAGAAAAGGGAAAATTGATATGAGTTCAAGAAATCTTGAAGGAAGTAGTTGTGGATATCTTGACTGATTATTAAAACAATAAGCAGGTGAACAGACGAGATAACATACAGAACACATAAAATAATTGTATTTAATCAGAATAGACTCAGGCTGTGTTGCATTAAGATATTCTGTTATGGTTACAGGTTATATATAGATTTATAACTACAGTCAGATCCCCCCATTGTCAGTTAGCTTTCTATTACTAATGCAGCATTTCTTCTAGCATTTTAATTTGTTCTGTGTACTTTTTCTGTTAGTTAGCACTGTTGACTTAAAATCAAGAATCAGAAGGCAAAAAAGAGAAATATAGTTTGGTAGTAGGATCTTTGTTTATTTTTTCTTATAAAACCAAGTTTGAGGCGCTTTTACCATAACTTAGAGTTAGAGAAGAATCAACCTTTTAAAACCTTCTATCCTTTCTTTTTTTAATTTATTTTTTTTCTTGTTTTAGAGCTTTTTGTTTGTTTATTTATTTATTTCTATGGCCAGCTCAGCCTGCCCTGAGGGCAGGGCTGGCACAGCATGTGGTGCCGGGAATCAAACCGTGCAGTCCCTGGAGCCACCTAAGCTTTCCTAAGCAGGCGCTTTAGACCACTGAGCCATCCTGCCAGGCCCCTAAAAC